>JAHKKF010518534.1:0-17373 GCA_019740295.1 Labeo calbasu
AAAAAAGTATATAAATTGTGTTATTTTTATTAAAATAACCGATCGTTACACTAGATAAGACCCTTCTTTCTCAGCTGGGATCGTTTACAACCGCATTTGGGATCATTTGAAGCCGCATTTAAACTGCATTTTGAAAGTTCAAAATCGGGGCACCATATCAGTTGAAAAGTTCAGAAATGTTTTCCTCAAAAAACATAATTTCCTTACGACTGAAGAAAGAAAGACATTAACATTGTGGATGACAAGGGGGTGAGTACATTATTTGTAAATTGTTGTTCTGGAAGTGAACTTCTCCTTTAACTGTTTCTAATCAAATCAATTTAAAATGATTGAGAATTCAGCAAGAAATGCTAAGGTTTTTTTTTTTTTTTTTATAAATAAAATAAACTATTTTTCAGAAACTAACTTACTATTAAAAGAGAAGTTCACTTCCAGAACAAATATTTACAGATAATGTACTCACTCCATTGTCATCCAAGAAGTTTATGCCTTTCTTTCTTCAGTTGTAAAGAAAGTACGTTTTTCGAGGAAAACATTTCAGGAATTGTCTCCATATAGTGGACTTCTATGGTGCCTGTGAGTTTGAATGTCTAAAATGCAGTTTTAATGCAGCTTCAAAAGGGTTCTAAATGATCCTAGCCGAGGAATAAGGGTCTTATCTAGCGAAACAATGTCACTTTTAAAAAAAAACACAACTTTATATACTTTTTAACCTCAAATGCTCATCTCGTCTAGCACTGCCATGCACATGCGTACTTTGTGTAATCAGTGTCAATACAGTTAGGGTATGTTGAAAAACTTCGAAATCGCTGCAGAAGTACCAACCCAGTGTTTATAAAGTGAATGTGCAAAGAAGTTCAAACGCCCTTTACAAAAAAAAAGATGTAGGATGATTTTGAAGTTGGAGGAGAAAATAAGATGGGAGTTTTTCGACATATCCTAACTGTATTGACACTGATTACACAGAGTACGCATGCGCGTCGCAGAGCTAGACAAGATGAGCATTTGAAGTTAAAAAGCATAGACATTTTTATTTTTTTTAGAAAGTGACCAATCATTTCACTAGATAAGACCCTTATTCCTCGACTGGGATCGTTTAGAGCCCTTTGAAGCTGCATCGAAACTGCATTTTGAATGTTCAAACTTGCGGGCACCATAGAAGTCCATTATATGGAGATAATTCCTAACATGTTGTCCTAAAAAAAACGTAATTTCTTCCCGACTCGAAAGAAAGGCATGAACATCTTGGATGACAACGGGGTGAGTACATTTTCTGTATTTTTTTTTGTTCTGGAAGTGAACTTTTAGTTACATTTTGAAATTATATAAAACATTAACATTTTTTTTTCAAATCAATTTAAAATAAATGAGAATTCTGAAAGAAACGTTAAGTTTTTTTTTTTTTTCATAAAAGGTTTTTTTTTTTTTTCAACAAAAAAATGTAAATTACTCTATGACTTACTCATCCTCAAGCCAAGTGTATATAACTTTCTTCTTTCAGACATACACAACCAGAGTTACATTAAAAAATGTCCTGGCTCTTCCAAGCTTTATAATGGCAGTGAATGGCTGTTGAGATTTTGAAATCCAAGTGCATCCATCCATCATAAATAGCACTCCACACGGCTCCAGGGGGTTAATAAAAGCCTTCTGAAGTGAATCGATGTGTTTGTGTAACAAATATAACCATATTTAAAACTTTATAAACCATAATCTATAGCTTCTGAACACATCAAATCACTTCAGATGTTCTTTATTAGCAGTGTGGAGTACTTTTTATGATATATTTACACACTTAATTTGGCATCAAAATCTTAACAGCCATTCACTGCCATTACAAAGCTTGGAAGAGCCAGGACTTAAAATATAACTTGAATTGTATTCGCCTGAAAGAAGAAAGTCATATACAGCTAGGATGGCTTGAGGGTGAGTAAATTATGGGGTAATTTAACTTTTTGGGCAAACTATCCCTTTAAACACATTCATTCAAATAATAGCATTAATACAAAAGCAAACACATATAAAACAATTGAGAATTCTGCTAGAGATATCTTTATTTTTAGCAGAAAGCGTGTGCTGATTACTTGTCCTTTCCTCATTTGCTTTTCATTGGATTTTTAGTCGATTTGACTCTAAAAACACACACTCTTCCCTCACCTCATACAGAGAGAGCATTCAAAATCATTTGGGTCCAGCAGGTCTTTTGGCAAGGTTCGATGGGACTTGGTTTCCTCGGTAACCACAGGAGTAACTGCACTGGCAGTCGCTGAAGGAGAAAGGTTGAAGAGTGGAGAGATGAGGACACCACTTTATTGAGGGCAAACGCAAACTGCAGACATTTCGGACAAATTTTAAAGACTGACTGATCACTGGGTTGCCTGAACAAAAAGACAACTAATTAGCCTTGTATAATATATAGGCTGGTTGTGGGTTTATTAGGATCACTGAAGAACCAACCATCTAAAAATGTTCAGATGTGCAGTCAATACAATATTTGCATGGCTTTTCAACCTTGTGTTGGTATCACGTACTTGTCAGGTGAGACCACTTACCTACTTGCTTTTTATATTTACTACTGTGGCTGTAAGCCACGCCAGGCCCTGCTTCAGACACAGAGAGCTTCCTCTTTAGCAGCACGCCTTTTTCTGGGTCACCCAACTGCGGTGCAGAGCTAACTCTTTTAAGCCCCTCCTCTACAGCTCCCCCTATCCCGTGGGCACGAAGAGAGTGAGCTCTGCTCAGGCCAGAGCGCTCCAGACTTTCAGACCGACCTGGTTTCTGCAGACATAGAAAAATGAGGTGTTAAAGTATTAAGAACCGCTAATGCCGCTGTCAACTAGAGATCTATTTCTAAAGTTCATTTAAAATACAAGGTGCTATAGGGTGATAAGCTAACCTCTGAGGTTGTAGGAGGCTGGTGGACAGATGCTGCCCACGAGTCTGATTGGTGCTGGGCCTGCAACTGGGTCTGCTGGTCTCGAACCTGGCCCTCGGACACCAGGGTTTTACTGCGTAAGTGTGAGGAAGTGTTGTGGGTTGTCTCTCTTAAACCAACCTTGACATTATCACAGGCCGGAGCCAACAGGTCATGCAAGATCTGAAGATGAAGAACAAAATAGGAGTTTAACAGAGATTAAGAAAACAAAATAGCTAAGAATATATATTCATATACACTACCAATCAAAAGTTTTTGAACAGTAAGATTTTTAATGTTTTTTTAAAGAAGTCTCTTCTGCTCACCGAGCCTATATTTATTTGTTCCAAAGTACAGCAAAAACAGTTACATTTAGAAATATTCTTACTATTTAAAATAACAGTTTTTTTATTTGAACATATGTTTAAATGTAATTTATTCCTGTGATCAAAGCTAGTCATTCTAACATGCTGAAACATTTATTATTATTATTATTATTATTATTATCAATATTTGAAACAGTTGAGTACATTTTTTTCAGGATTTCTTTGAATAGAAAGATCTAAAGATCAGCATTTATCTGAAATAAAAAGCTTTTGTAACATTATACACAATACCATTCAAAAGCTTGGAGTCAGTATAATTAATTAATTAATTAATTAGGACAAAAAAATGTAGAAATTAATACTTTTATTTAGCAAGGATGCTTTAAATTGATCAAAAGTAATAATAAAGACATTTATAATATTACAAAAGATTTCTATTTCAGATAAATGCTGTTCTTCTGAATTTTCTATTCATCAAAAAACCCTGGAAAAAAATGTTTTTTGAGCAGCAAATCAGAGTATTAGAATGATTTCTGAAGGATCATGTGATTGGAGTAATGATACTGAAAAATTCAGCTTTAAAATCACAGGAATAAATTACATTTTAAACCAAATTCAGATAGAATACAGTTATTTTAAATAGTAAAAATATTTCAGAATTTTCCTGTTTTTGTTGTACGTTGGATCAAATAAGTGCAGGCTTGGTGAGCAGAAGAGACTTCTTTAAAAAAAAAAAAAACATTAAAAATCTTACTGTTCCAAAACTTTTGACTGGTAGTGTACGCAGTACCATACCATTTTTTTTAAAGAATTAAGTAAAAAATTCTATTTAAAAAAAAAAAAAAAAAAAGTATCATGATTTCCACAAATATATTTATTGAAATGTTTCTTGAGCACCAAATCAGCATATTAGAATGACTTCTGGAGGGTCATGTGACACTGAAGACTGGAGCAACGTTATTTTAAATTGCAATGATATTTCACAATAGTATTATTTTTAGTCTATTATTGATCAAAAAAAATGCCGCCTTGATGAGCACAACTTTTAAAAAAAAATCTATATATATTTTAAAGATTTATTTTTGCCTTTTATTAGGATAGGACAGTGTGTATATATATATATATATATATATATTCGGGGTGTAACGATACATGTATTCGTACCGAACCATCACGGTACGGGCATCTCGGTTCGGTGCATGAGGTCTTACAACAAATACAGGCAATTCACCTTCAATCCAGAAGGGGGCGCCCGCGGTAATGAAACGCTGTTTGATAACCGACCGCAGAAGAACAGCGAATGCCAGGAGTTGCACACTTGAAAACAAAGACCACTAGACGCTAGACATGTGCTGATTCTGAACACGTTCTCACTGACAAAGGAGTATAACGTTACTTTAAAGACTTGCGCACTCAACTGTTTGTGAACTGGAGCTTTGTGCTCATGTATCCTACCTTTCTCCAAATATTCCATAATATTTTCATATTGACGCTGTATCCAACGCGTTCCTACGGCGACACAGTGAGTCGGCGCGCTCATGTATGTTTTGTGTTTGTGTGCGCCGGCGCGATTACTTCAACTTAAACAAAAAACAAACAGGATGTCACTTTCTGCTATTTGAATTTCCTTTCTGTCACAAAACTGAACTGAAACTCAGCAAATATATGCTACGTTACATGTCGCACTGTTTCCCCCCCTTGTCTATCAGTTAACTAAATGAAATATATGTCAAGTATTTATTCCTTGTATGTACATATGTACTGCAGATTTTATACCCTATATATGACATTATAATTTGATATAATATTTAGTATTTTCACATGTAGGTGGAAAAAAAATTGTAATTTGTACTACTGTCTGTTAAAAATAAATGAAAAAAAAATCTAGCACAGTACCGTGACCCCCGAACCGAGGTACGTACTGAACCGTGACATCGGTGTACCGTTACACCCCTAATATATAAAAAGGACCGGCAAGCCAGGACTCGAACTCGGGTCGTCCAAAACACAGCGGCACTACATGTTGGCATGCTGCCCACGAGGCCAATGGCACCAATTCAAAAACATTTTCAAAATCTTACGACACCAAACCGTTAAAACAGCATGTTATGCACAACTAATCTTGCTGCATTCTCTTCAAATTCAGACAAATGTATCACAGGTATTAGGCACTGTATCACAGGAGTTAGGTGTTTATGCCTCAGAACTGTTATTTAAGACACTACGCTTTGTTAATGTCATTGAGAGATCATGAATTCTCCTTTAAAATAGTTCTCAGTCTTAATGTAGGCCAAAGAAAAGCACCTAATTACATAAGAGAGTGTGTTTTAAGCCTTAAGTAAACACACACACACACACACACATTCGAAAAGATACACATTATGCAACGCTCACAGCACACTTTCTTCGTCTTTTTGTGGGCTTAGGCAGATAGTCACAAGGCTTCACCAGTAATAATTATCTTACATAATTTAATTATGCTCCGTAACTGATATGAAACAGCAGTTTGGCCACAACACATAACAGTAAATTGACCTTAATAACACAAAACTGTATCCAAGATTAATAACAGTTCTGTATCCAGTGCACTGAGCTCTGACCAATGATATAAACCAGTGCTATCATGAGTGCCAACAAATGGCTTTATATAGTCCTGAATAAACAGAATACAGTTAACCTGATAAACCAACATGCTCTCATATTAGATGGTCAAAGCAGCAAAGTAGCAAAATACACATAAACTAGCAAAAGTAAAAAAAAATACATGAAATAAAAATGATAAAAATTAAATGAGGCCCTAGCTTTTTTCAGTCATCTGAGGATGTTTATACTAAAGTATCAATACTGAAATACAAGTTGGTAATGTAATGAAGTCCAAATTTTGATTGTCATTCCAAATGAATTAAACCACAAAAACAGAAATTAATCTCACCAATTCCACCTCTCGTTTGGCTTGATGGAAGTTTTCATCCAATGCCAAACACTGAAGGAAGACCTGCAGAGATTCATCTACGTGACCCATCTCTTGAAGAATTTTTGCTTTCCGGAAATATCCCTGCAAGAGAGAGACAGATCAGAGTGAGTTTAGCTTCCAGTAGCACAGATGCTGTTTTTGGGTTAATCTGACTTGAATGGGACAGAGTCTAGTCATGTTAATGACCTGAAGGCTAATAACAGAGCTAGACGCTCTGAGACACACAACGAGACAAATGCAGTCGAGTGACCCACATTTTTGCCTTATCCCTACCTGTCTGTATCTCCTTATCTCACTTGTCAGCTTGGCAAACATCCTGTATACCTTAATCATGTGGCTGCATTTCCAATATCAACACAAGACCAGAATAAATGTAGTAAAACTGAGCTAATTTGACAAATATAGGTCAGATGAGATTCCCATTTAAAATGAATAGCAATCAGTATTAAAAAAAAAAAATATTCAAGCTCATTCATGGGCAAGAATCTACAAAAAAGCAGGGCTATATTATATCGATATCCCTTTTCTGTGACAAAAGTGTATGACTGATTGAGTGATCGTTTATAATTTAGCATCATGCCAGCAACCATGACTATATTCAAAGTGAGGAACAAGTGAATAATAGAAATAGTAAATAAAGCAAATTTATTTATTTATGCATTTATTTATTTATAACCCAAAGGTCGCTTGTTCGATTCCCGCACCAGCAGGAATTGAAGGTGGGGACTGTGAATAAACAGCGCTCTTTCCACCTTTAATACCATGACTGAAGTGCCCTTGAGCAAGGCACCGAACCCCCAATTGCTATTCGTTTGCGAATAAGAAAATCAATAACTTAATAAAGTACAAATTATTTAACAAAAAAAGACATCCATCACTACATTCATATAAACTATATAAAATATATCAATTTAAAAAAAATTATAATTTTTAAGTTTGTCTTTTTATTAAATATCTAAAACAAGCCCCCTTTTTTAAATTTTCTTATATTTATAAGAAAATAAATAATTTTCTTATTTATTTATATTGCTGCCATTTTATATTGCAAACATATTTATTAAAAACACATTTTCATCACTATATTTATTGTGAGGAACAAGTGAATAATAGAAATAGCAAATAAATTTTTGAAGTTTGTCTTTGATTAAATGACTAAAACAAGCTTTTTATTCTTTTACTTTTCTTATATAAATAAATATTTGAATCACTTTTTTATATTATTCCCATTTTATTGACTGATTACATTGTTGTTTATATTATTTCTTGTTTGCGAATAAGAAAATCAATAAAGTATAAATTATTTTTTAAAAAAGCACTCATCGCTATTCATTGTGTGGAACAAGTGAATAATAGAAACAGTAAATCAATAAACCATATAAAACTACATCAATGAAATTTTTTCTTTTATTAAATATCTAAAACAAGCCCCCTTTTTTCTTTTAATTTTCTTATATAAATAAATATATAAGAAAATTAAAAGAAAAAAGGGGACTTGTTTTAGATATTTTGTATTTATTTACTTATATTGCCGCCATTTTATTGACTAACTACATAACTGTTTATATTGTTTCTTGTTTGCGAATAGGAAAATCAATATAGTACGAATTATTAAAAAACACATTTTCATCACTATATGCATTGTGAGGAACAAGTCAATAATAGAAATAGCAAATAAATAAATAAACTATATAAAACTATATCAGTTTTTTTTAAGTTTGTATTGATTAAATGACTAACCTTTCTTTTACTTTTCTTATATAAATATTTTTGTTTATTTATTTAATTTTTTATTTTGTTACCATTTTATTGACAAACTACATAATTGTATATATTATGTACAAATCAGGTACAAATCATTAAAAAAAATCTGGTCTCACTTTACTGGAAACATTAATTAAATGAAGAGTAAAAAGTCTTAGAGGAGTAACAAAACAAAAGTATATACGTGAATTCATATACAGTATAGCGGCAATAACAGCTATAATTGTAACTGAGAAAAAAATTAAAACAAAAACATCTAATATAGCTTTGAACAAACAAGCATCTTTTGAGATGCGGAAACTTGAGTTTGCCGGATGTTTTTAAAGAAAAAAATCCAGCCACTATAATATTTGCAAAAGCATGAGGAACTGTACTGTAAATTAGCCATCTGTGGCAGTACGTGTTTCGTCGACAAACCTCTGGGGATGGGGTAGCAATCAAGCAGGCCTCCCAGGTTTCTAAAGCTTGACGGTACTGCTTCAGTCCTCCGTGAGCCTCGGCATGGCAAACGCGCACCCACACATTACTAGAGTCTGAGAGAAAGAGAGAATTAGAGATTGTGAGAGATCATGACAAAACTCAAAAGCACACCATTTATTTAAGCCTGTCTGACAGGCATTATGACATCAGATGGCATAGATTAAATGTGTAAGATCAGTAGATCAGGGAGAGACATTTGTGCACTGAAATGCCACAAGAATAAAGGGAGAGAGAATGTAACACTGCAGCACTGCCTGCCTTTTTTTCCACAAGGGCAAATGAGGACACACCAGGAGAGATGAGACTGCCGCACTCTGATTGCACTGACTCTCTGTGATACGTTCAGGGACTCTATGGATCTGAACCAACACTTTCATCAAGATACGCATCAAGAATACAATGTGACAGAGGGCTATCAAAGAGGAAGTGTCCCAATTTTTGTGTAGAACGAACAGAAGGTTCTGACATTATGTAGCCCTTATGTAACTTCATCAACATCATTAAATATTTCCTGTCAACCACTTAACAAAGATGATATGGTGATAGATTTCATGATTCAACAGTACAAATAAAACAAACTGGGGTATAAAGCCCCCCTTGGTTAAACTTGTACAGAATGTATAACTGACTTTTGATATCATTCTTATTAATATTTGTGCCAATCATGTAAAATACTAGTAACACTTTACAATAAGGTTCATTAGTTAACATTAGTTAACTACATTAGTTAAAACAAACTAAAAATGAACAATACTACTACCGCATTTATTAATCTTCATGTTAATTAAGCATTTACTAATGCATTATTAAAATCACAAGTTGTGTTTGTTAACATTAGTTAATGCACTGTGAACTAATATGAACAAACAATGAATGCTTGTATTTTTATTAACTAACATTAACAGAGATTAATAAATAGTGTAATTAATGTACAGTTCATTGTTCGGTCATGTTAGTTAATGCATTAACTAATGTTAATAAATGACACATTGTAAAGTGTTACTAAAATACTAAATGTAATACTCTATTTAAAACTGTGCTATGACAATTTACTTAAATAATTTAATAACCGATGACAAAGCAGACTCCCAGTAAAAGAAATTTATCTAAATTTGTTCTATAACTTATATACAGACACAATAATATTAACATATTTAATTACCCATATTTTAACTGAACGTTGAAATAGCAACACCATGAATTCAAACTGAATGGTTTCACTCAATTCACCCACAGGTTTTAATGAAAAGTGAAAACGCCTGAAATGTAATATATGGGATTATCGTATAATAGCCCCAAGAATTACAATAATTAAGTATTAGATTTAAAAATAGATTTAAAAATAATAATACTAGTAACAACATGCAATGGGCAAAAACAGAGCCTTCTGTGCCAATTCTGGGATCTAATTTTCTATTTTCACTTCAAAATAATAATAAAAACACAATTTTTACAATCTAAAAACTGGAATTTTTCACAAAATATAAAAACATTAATATATTCACAAACAAAAAGACACAAAAAACTTATGTTGATTTTCAGATTAAATTACAAAATTTGTGTAGCCAAAGCAGAATGCCAGTAAAAGAAATTGAGCTGAAAGGTATTTTTTTTCTTATATAACAGGCATAATAATGTTTACATATTTTAATTGAACATGTTATAGTAGCAACACCATGAATTCAAACTGAATGATTTCATTCCATTTGCCTATAGGTTTTAATGAAAAGTGAAAATGTCTGAAATGTACATATAATTTATGTAATTACTGAATAAGAATTATAATAAGTATTATATTTGAAAAACAACAATACTAGTAACAACATGCAACTAGAAAAAACAGGGCCTTCTGTGCCAATTGTGGGATCTAAAAAAAAACCCCATAAAATATAAAATAAATGTCTTCACAAACTCACAACTCACAAACTCATCAAACAGACACAAAAACTTGACCTCAAATTAGGATAATATACATTAATTATAAATGTCAGTTCTTCCCTATTATGACACCGGAGCATTTTCAAATTCCAGCGGTTGCTTAACAAACCAATTTCATAGTATTTAAACACCAGCACATGACATTAGACAGCCCTTAGGCATGTCTCTATTGAATAAACACCTGAACATTGTGGCCATTACATACCCTTCTACTTGTTATTATCAAACTCAGTTTGCCTTAGATTACAAAACACTCTGTGTCACGACCTGCCTTATACAACGCGTGCCGAGTGCGCATGCGCCATGCAAACGCGTTTTGTAATGCAGCCAGTCGCCGGTTACATGATCGCTGAGGGCGGGGCTAATACATAAGTTACGGCTGTCAATCCAAATGTTGGTCAGTGGAACTCTTTTCACCCACGTACCCTTTTAATAAATAATACTGTATGAGACGCGCTGTGACCTAGAAAGCTTGCTCATGGCATTATTGTCAGATTAGTACATATAAACACAGGGGAAGGATGTGAACTTACCAGATTCTAATAAGCGACTCGTTAGTGCAATAGCATTGTCGTACTGTTTACTCTTCAATAGGCTTTCGGCTTCCCCTACACATTTAGTTCTTTTCACGTCTTCAGGAAACCACTTCTCTAAAAGTCCACATAAGATCACATTCAGTCGGGGTTCCTCGGGCCTCCGCCTAATATCTTCACTGCACAGTTTACAGTTAGAGAAAGTGCTATGTTGTAAACATCTCCTACAATACGTATGTCCACAAGTCACCGTAACGGGCTCGGCTATGAAACTATGACAACCGGGGCAGTCGAATTCACAATCCTGCGTCCAGTTCGGCTCACTTTTTGCGAGCGACTCTTCCGATTTCTTCTTGAAGTTGCGCAGAACGCATCCGACTAAACTGCTCAGCTGGTCCGGCCGGACTGGGCCATATCGGAGAGCCATGGAAAACATATCGACAGCCTCTTTAAGACGATTTTCCGACGCTAAAGCATCAGCTTTGGATAAAACAAGTCGACGGTGATCAACATGGTCTTCCTCGTCCCAGTCGACTTCTGTTTCAGGTGCTATAAAAAACCTTCCCGTTTCCTCCAAAGCATATTCTTGGTGTAGTCTTCGCAATGACATGCTTGCGAGGGACATTCACAGATACGCCACAGAAATAATAAATAAAAACTGTCAAAGCATTCTTACAGTTCTCAGTACAGGAGAACGTAGTGACTGGCGCTCCTCAACATACAGTCGTTTTGTCCATGTGTTACGTAAAAATAGCATCACGTGCGCAAGAGCGAACGCGTCTATTGGCCGCAGAGGCGCATTACAAAACACAAAACTCTTGATTTTGTAACGTGCTCTCGGCACTATGGCGAGCAAAGGCTGCTGTGAAAGAATGCACGGCTTTGAGTCCAAAGATGTCAGTGTGTCATCCCTCATCGGCGTGTACTGTATGCTGTGCATTTTAATGCACAAAAAAGGAAAATGACAGGATCTTCCTTAGTGATGACACAGGAATTGTGAAAACGCTTATTTTGTTTTACTAATGTGCAACTTGCTAAGAGAAAAAGATGATAATTTTCTTGTGTCCACGGTGTTTTGTGTGTTGTCTGTGTGTCTAACATACAGTTTCAACTTATGGCTCTCAGCGGTGTTAAGACTGTAGGAATGTCGGCGGTCATGTAATAAATAGGTCATCGCACATACGTAATTCCATATTGCACAAGAGAGAAGTCTGAAGCATGTTCACTTACAAAAAGCATCGGTAGCCCATCGATCATACGTGTTATTTACGTGGGTAAATAATGTTCTAATGCTCGTTATAAAAAAAGTATGATAGAAGTTTACACTACCAGTCAAAAGTTTTTGAACAGTAAGATTTTTAATGTTTTTTTAAAATAATTATCTTCAGAGATCCAAAGTACAGCAAAAGCAGTAATATTGCAGTAAAAATGACTGCTTTCTATTTGAATATATTTTAATATGTAATTTATTCATGTGATCAAACCTAAATTTTCAGCATTATTACTCCAGTGTTCAGTGTCACGTGATCCTTAAGAAATCATTCGAATATGCTGAGTTGTTGTTCAAGAATAATTTTTATTATTATTTATTATATCAGTATTTAAAACAGTTAAGTACATTTTTTCAGGATTCTTTGATGAATAGAACAATCCAGAGATCAGCATTTAGGCTATCTAAAATAAAAAGCCTTGATAACAAATAATAAAATAAAAGGAATTATTGAAATTACTACTTTTATTTAGCAAGGATGCTTTAAATGATCAAAAGCGATGATAAAGACATAATGTTACAAAAGATTTCTATTTCAGATAAATGCTGTGAAGACTTTAGTCATCAAAGAAACCTGAAAAAATTCTACATAATAATAATAAATATAAATCAGAAATTAGAATGATTTCTGAAAGATCATGTAAAAGGAGAAATGCAGGATGCTAAAAATTCAGCTTTGAAATCACAGGAATAACTTACATTTTAGGAAATATTCAAATATAAAAAGCTATTTTAATTAGTAAAAATTATTTGACAATTGTACTGTTTTTGCTGTACTTTGGATCTAATAAATGCAGGCTCAGTGAGCAGAAGAAACTTCTTTGAAAAACATTAAAAATCTTGCTGTTTAAAAACTTTTGACTAGTGTATATCTGCAATTTTTGTTTATTATAGTAAGTTGTATTGCAGTTTTTTATTTTATTTTTTTCTTCTTCTTGCTGTTTACAATTACTTTTAACCATTTGATGAAGTTAATCTTTAATAAATGTATAAAGTCCGTTCATTGAAACAAATAAACATCTTTCAACTAATCAAATAAAGGCGTAAATGCGTGGTAAATCGTCTCTCCTTGAGTACAGAAAGGACATTCCTGACTAACATTTGGGTTTATATCAAATATATTTATCAATATGGACTAAATATGTGAAAATTGGGACGTCACTGCAATAAACAGACAGGAATAGAAACAGAATAAACACTGCAATAAATAAAAAACATGAAAAGATAGAGGACAATATTTTGTAAGGATTGCACAAATGTTGTGCAGATTGAAAGGGTTCATACATATGCATGCATACGTACGAATACATACATAAAAATAATAGAGGATGGCTTACTAGACATGAGTGAATGAAGCTCACAAAGGTTTCCTAGCAGAGTATAACCAAAGGTATAGTTTATTGCATGTCTACACACACAATTGTGAACATGTTTTACTGATCTTTTGTTTACAAACGATTTTTAACTCTTTATCTATTGTTTTATAAATTAAAACCAAACTAATATAAATAAATAGCTATCAATTTGGTTTGATATTCTGGTATATAACACACCGACATTCATACATTTTAAAGTGTGGCTTAGCATCCCAAAACTTTCCGGAGTCAACTTTAACATTTTTGGGGTGATTACATATTCTGTAGTGCGGAAATGACGTCACTGCCTCGCGACAACGCGCACCTTTTAGAGGACGCCGAGCCAGGCATGGAACACCTTGGTGTGCTGCTGTTGCTGCTGCTGCCATTTGTGTCATGTTTACATTTAACAGAAGGTAAGGGATGGTTTGTAAATATGCGTGGACGAAGGATAATAAATGCATGTGTCTAATGTGTCTGAACGCATCGGTAGAGTTCACACTTTCCTATTGGATCTCAAGTTGCATGCTGCGCTCTCACGCCATCTGATTGGATCGAATGGCACATGCAGATGTCAAAGTCGAAGTTTTGATGTTGTGAGTTTCATTGTACAGTATGAATAGATATACTTATTTCCGAAAGTACTATTAAGCATATGCACTTTTACCATGGACGAAAAGAACTAAAAAAATTATTGTCCCTAGATTACATTTCGCACGTCCTTGTGTTATGTTAAAGGTGCCTCCACGTGCTAGCTAGACCGCTGTTCTATGGCAAGCCGTTATAACATTTAATCTAAAAGCCGTACTATTATATATTTTCATGCTACTAGTACTTATTTTTTAGATACTAGTATCTTTTCCATTAATTGCTAGTATTTATTCATTAGCTATAGTGCTTATTATTTACCTACTAGTACTTATTCTTCAGGTACTAGTGTTTATTCTTTTGCTATTAGTGTCTGTTGTAAAGTTACTAGTACTTATTCATTAGATGCTAGTTCTTATATTTTAAATACTAGTACTTATTCCAATAGTGACTAGTATTTAATTACAATCTTCCTGTTGAGAAAAAACAGAACTAGTACTTATTTTTTAATTACTAGTAACTTTTTAGACCAGAGATCTCCTGAACTTAATAGACACTAGTACTTTTTGAATTTGCATTTCTGCCAGTATGGTAATTGTATGTTGAATATTAATGAACCAGCAACATATAGGAGAGAGATTAGAGAGGAAACAGAAACAAGGAGACAGATGTACTTTTTTTGAGGAAACCACATAAAAAAAACAACAACAGTTATTTGTACTCAAGCACAATGAAAACATATTTTGTAGACACTGTAATTTTGTAAACATAGTAGCCTAATGTGTTTGCTTGGTCATCGGGTGCCCTCTGGTGGCAGAATGGAGAAAAGACACCAATTTTATCATCTATTATATTCCTCTTTTTCCTCCAGTAAAAACAATAAATATCATATCAGGGCTGTACTTTAACCTTTTTGCATGTAGCACTGGTGCTGCAGACACTGAATGTTTTTACATTAATGTTCTGTACAGAGCATACAAAACCCAAACATTTTCTTTATTTGGAAAAAAGGCCAAAAATATTAATTAAAACACACACACACACACACACCAGGTGTGTTGTGCTTGTAGGGCTGTACAATTTGGCCAAAAATGTTTTTGTATATCAATATAACTAATAATGATTATGGTAATTATTTCTATATAGAAACATTAAACTAAATAAGAAATATTACTTTTGTAATAACACTATTTCTCTGTGATATAAAAAAATGAGCATTTAAGAATACATACAATAATTAATATAGCTGCAAGAAAAAGTAAAAAAAAAAGTACACCTTTCTTCGCTGGAGTAAAACGTAAGGATTTCCGATTGTTACCTCAAAGTTCTTTATTTTTGCTATTTTTACCCAAATCAGGGTTTTGGGAGCAATAATGAGTACTTAATTAATATGATTTCTTTTTCATTCATACTCGTCGCCGGAGGGCGCCCTCCACAAGTGAGACTCACTGATGACTTCAAGGAAATTCTTTCTATGGACAAAGGCATTCAGCTTTTGCTGTAGATGTAGCCTAGTAGCTGAATAACATGCATATAGACATTTTATTGATAAAACATGAATGGAATAAACAATTATCAAGACAATATATGAGTTTTATCTGTGTTCTTCAAGCCATCTTGATTAGTTTTATAAAGTAAATAAAATAAAGTAAATTTAAAATGCAATGTTAACTGACTTAGCCTTTATCACTGTTGAGAATAATATAAAATGGCTTGATTTCTGCCTAATTCTGTTTAATAAAACCAAGTCAGATCACAAAAATAAGTTATTTTTCAAAGACTCGACTGATGTTGTGAATTGTATTTGGAATAAACATATCATTATACTTTTGTTGGACAACAGGTTTGCAATCTTCTTGTGTTTTCATGGTAACCAATTAGCAAGGTAGGCTAACATACAAAGCCAGTTAGCCCTACTTAACAATCAAATTAATTCAGCATATTAATGTTTGTATTACCATGTAAACTCTGATTGGACGGTGGAGAGGTACTTGTGTATATGTAATGATCTAAATGAAAATATCTCCAAATACATTCTCACTAGTTCTTTATGAAGTTAAAGATATCTCCAAACGAACAGGGAGGGGTAGTTATTCTGTTTTTGATATCATCATTTCATTTCTGACTAGTAATTGCAATAGAGACTAGTATCTATTTAAATATTACTAGTAAGCATTCATTAGATACTTGTACTTATTTAATAGATACTGGTACTAATTCATTATAAACTAGTAACTATTTAATAGATACTTGTAGTTATTCATTAGGTACTAGTATTTATTTGTTAGACACTAGTATCTTTCATAATTATACTAGAAACAATTTTTATCTTACTAGTCAGATCTGCTTTTTTACTCGTCTTATGTTATGACTTGTCCGAATGACCACAGTAGAGTTCAATTAAACATTTTACTAGTAAAATAAAAAAAACCTTACTAGTAACATTTCAAATAAGTGCTAGTATCTAATAAATGTGTACTAGTATATTTTGAATAAATACTAGTAGCTAGTCAATAAGTACTAGTAACAAATAAGTGCTAGTATGTATTTAATAGGTACGAGTACCTAATTAATAATAACTAGTATCTAATAATTAAATACTAGTATGTAATAATTAAGAACTAGTATCTATTTAATAGGTAAGCGTATCTAATAAATATGTACTAGTATCTAATGATTAAGTACTAGTAACTAGTAATAGAATACATACTAGTCAGAACTGAATAGTTGATCTCTCAATGACAGATCACCATAGAAATCAATGGCAAAATTTGAAATTTGTTGCTAGTAACAACAGAATAGTTACTAGTCACTATTGAAATAAGTGCTAGTGTCTATTTAATAGGTACTGGTATTTAATGAATAAGTACTAGTATATTTTAAAAAGGTACTAGTATCTAAATAATAAGTACTAGTACTTAATGGAAAAGATACTGGTATCTAAAAAATAAGTACTTGCTTGAAAATAAATACTAGTACGGCTTTTAGATTAAATGTTAAAATGGCTTGCCATAGCTGTTCTTACAGTGGGGCTAGAAAGTTTGTGAAGAAGTAATAATGTTGCATATTCCATCATAAAGATAATGTTAGTTTAACTGGATTCTATATTCTCTCTGTTTCTGATGTCACTGTAGGTATATATAGAAATGCATAAATTTATATGTAGTGTGAAGTCTGATCTTTGAGAAAATATAAAAGGTCACTAACTTGGTCAAGTTTTTGATTTTTTTTTTT
>JAHKKF010518536.1:11726-21853 GCA_019740295.1 Labeo calbasu
CGCTGAAGATGCAGTGGATTACGTTTGTTTGTGAAGGGAATGCACCTCCCGATCTACATATATCCGTCTATGTTCGCGCGAATCATTCGTGATCCAGCAACAGGATGATTTTTGCAGAGCTGATTTTGGCAAGGTAAAAAAGGTGCTGTTTTACACTACCATTGAGAGATTTTAACCAAAGCAGGGTAGGGTGAAAAAAAACTAATTTTTTCCTCCAACTTCAAAATCGTCCTTTTTTGTAAAGGGTTTGACTTTCTTCACACATTTGCTTTGTAAACACCGGGTCTGTACTGCCGGCTACATCATGTGTAATGCGTGAGGTCAAGCTAGTGCAAGATGAGCATTTGTGGTTAAAAAGTATATACATTTTTATTTTTCTTAGAAAACGACCAATCGTTTTGGTAGACAAGATCCTTATTCCTCGGTTGGGATCGTGTAGAGTCCTTTGAAACTGCAATTTCGACCTTCAGTGTTGATGCCCACTGAAGTCCACTATATGGAGAAAAATCCTGGAATATTTTCCTCAAAACCTTTTATTCCTTTTCGACTAAAGAAAGAAAGACATGAACATCTTGGATGAAATGGGGGTGAGTAAATTATCAGGAAATTTTCATTCTGGAAGTGAACTTCTTAAAGTACAATGCATTCTCAACTCATTTAAATGAGGTATTGTGTTGTTAAACTCATTTGTCGTCACCTGTAGCAGTGGGTGCCATACGGACACTCCGGCCTGTCATCGTCAGCTTCATCTGCCTCCTCTTCTTCATAGTCGCTGTCTCCAGGGTGACTGCACTCCTGAAAGTGGACCGGATTTTTCCTGATCAGAGAAAAAATAGAATTGCAGAGTGAAGTGCAGTGCACGCTGGAACACAATAAGGCAAATGAGTTCAATCACAAGCATTCATGCAACTTAATTACACTGACAGCTAATCTAGTAGGAAATTAAAGTACTATTCAGCAGCATTTCTAGTGTTCATTATCATTCTATGACCCGTCACAAAAAGTCAATTCAACTAGATCTTTATGGCTGTGCCTAAAAGGCAGTTTAGAGAGAAAGGACAAAAAAAGATGCAAAGTATGTGTGTCCCAACAAAAAAATGAAACGCAGACAAATGCAAACGGTTTACAAGCGCATGTCACGCTTCACCCCTGCATTTGAGGACAGCGGCCTCTGGCTAAAATACAGATTTTCGTCTTTTTATCTTTCAGCTTTTTAGTATTAAAAATAAAACGTCAAAGAATTAGACGTTAGGGAAAACATGTGCTCATGTTTTTGAAATGACACGCAAAGCATTTTAGACAAGCCGATTTACGCATTTTAAACATCTCAGAAGAGCTTTTGCCTATTTTAGCATCTTATTTTCAGATCATTTCAACTAGATGAAAGTAATAAGCAAATGCAGTGTTGATTTTTAAGGAATATTTCGAGTTACGCTTATGCCATTATTAACAGAAACGTCTAAACGCTGGCTTGTCAAAGAAGCTAAAGTTTAAAAAGCAAAAGTTCATTCAAGGATCCTCAGGCGGCCTCAGTTTTGTGGTACCTGTAGCATGAGCTGCCGTAAGGACACGGTGTCCGCTGATGCTTTTTCACCGTACTGGGGTTCGTTTGGCTCTCAGTGATCTTCGACCTCTGTGAGCATCCTTGGTTGGCCTGAGAATCACTGGCATCTTTTGCTTGTGTCTGTGAGTCTTCAGCTTGAGCTCCTGGTTTGTCCTCAGCTCCCCTGCCACCTCCTCTTCTCTGCCCATCGTCACGCTCCGTCGAACCGGTGCCGTTCGCGCCATCCGGGACTGATCCGACTCTACTGCTCTTAGGAGCGGTTGCATCATCCTGTCAGGACATGCATGCACAGTAAATACACCGTTCTGCTTACATTTCACTGCAACAAACTGCAGGTATTAACTGCATGTGACAATTCATGTAAACATATCTAACAGGTTTTACAAATAAAATGAACTATTTAAAGTTAGAAAAATAAGTTTAAAATAACACTAAAACACATTTCACAATGAGAATTTATTCATTGTATTATTATTTATTAATATTTATTAACACTGAATATATTAGGCAATATAAATATAAACACAAAATGTGCATGGTTTTTACAGTTAAAGTATTTTTATAACATTTATAATATGTATTTTTACACCGCCAATTTTAGAAAATGACAGCAACAGCAAACAGCTAAATTGTGAAAGTGCATAGATAAATCGTACAATTTATTAATGATAATACTTTAATAATAATAAAATAACTGTTGTTGTTGTATAGTTGCAAGTACAGTTATAATTATTATTAACATAATCATCATCATTAAATTAGTTTAAAAAAGTTTTTTTTATCATTTGTTGTTGCAATGCCTCCAACAAGTAGCCGCAAATTAATAAAATATTAACTAAATATTATATTACATTATACTATTATTAAATATTAAATTATTTATATAATATAGTATTTACATAAGAAATTAATACTTTTAAATGCTCTTCTTTAATGAATTCTTAAATAAATATTTAGATGTATTTATATATATATATATATATATATTTTTTTTTTTTTATGGCATCATTAATTAAAAAAATTACATTTTTAATAATATAATATAGTATTTATATACTACAATATAATTTATGTACATTGATATACTGTAATGTACTTCTGCATGACAGCGTGCTGTGCAAGTGTTGCCAAGTCCACAGTTTTCCTGCGGAATTTCGGGCTACCTTTTCACTGTTGTCGCGTTGTTTTACAGCTCCATGAGTTGAGGCGACCCTACCAAAGCGATATTTACACCCCAGAACATGACTGGGCAAGTTTTGGACTAATTTTGAGAAGCGATTAGGTGGATTTTATTGTGAAAACCTGGCAACCCTGTTCCCATTGTTCTTTTGCACATGTGGGTCAGTTCAGAACCATTTTTCAGCAGTGTGCATGTAATATGTTGTGTGTTATCAAAATGAAATAAGAATTTATAGTATTTATATATTACAATATATTAAAATAATTAATAAATATTAATATACTGTAATCTTCTGGGGTAATCCCACATTGTGTACACAATCTCAGCTCACTTACCAGAGGCTTAGACTCATCTTCAGAGTCACTCTTTAGTCTCTTTGCTTTCCTTTTGGGCATCTCTTTCTCCTCCTCCTCCTCTTCCTCAGATGACACCCGTGCGGCTCGAGCCCGTTTGGGTCCAGCTGCCCTCTTGGGTGTAGCAACTCGTTTGGCTTTTGTAGGGGTCGCTTTCACCGCTGAGCTCTCACCTGCTCCAAAAGAGACAAAAAGATGACGTTTATTGATGGATAATGTCAACACTTGCATGTTTCGGTCTTTACATAATTTAATACAAACAAATAGTAACAATAAACAGCAAAAAGTACAGGAAAAAAATGTTTTTCCTGAAATCATGGTCTCCTGATGCAGTGATTACACACTGCACTCTATGATCTGTAGGACCACAACAGAGCGAAAAACCCCTCAAAGGGGCTCCAGATGTGACCTGTGGCATTGAGAAGGTGACATGGATGTTTTGCAGACAGAGAGACAAGAACAGTTACTGTATAACTCATGAGTCAGTCTCTCCAAACATCCATTCATCACAGTAAGCGCGTGTAGAGGGAAACAAAGGGTCTGATGCAAGTACGTGTGTGTACTGTGCACTGAGCATGAACGTGATTGCTCAACTTTTGATTCAGTCCAAAATGACTGTTGCAGGTGCAAACAAGAGCTCTCCAGCTCTGCTGACAAGGGCTAGATGGTCCTTAAACACGCTCACCAACACACTAAAGCATCCGTATCCCATTGTAAACTGCACTTTCAGTCTCAAGACCTACTTGTGCTCAGAAACATAAGACAGAAAATGACACAAGATGTTTTGAACACAAGAAAGCTACACTTACACACACACACACACACACACACAAAATATAATGGGGTCAGTTTTTTTGGGAGAGGGGGGGAATCAGCTAAGACTGATTTATTTAAAGATTTTTTAAAGACATTAATACTTTTATTTAACAAAGATGCATTAAATTGAGCAAAAAAGCAACTTTCATAATATTACATTTACAATACATTTATAATATTACAAAATACTTAAATTTTGAATAAATGCTATTCTTTGATGAATGCTTATTTATCTATCTATGTATCTATCTATATAGACAGATAGATGGACATAGATGTAGATATAATGACTATATATTCATGTTTTATTTTAATTTTAAATATAGTTTATTTTTATTAAAAAAAAATGTATTAATTTGTGTAAGCTACATGTTTAGTATTTTTTGTATTTATATACATTTTTAATTTTTATTTTATATATTTCATATTTCATTATATATTTTCTATATCTTTTATCCATTTTTGTGTATTTTGAATTATATATATATATATATATTTTTTATATAAAAAATATCTTAGCACAATTTATTTTTAAATATTTTTAATATTATATTTTTATACTTTTTTATTTTATATAGATACACATACATATTTTATCTTTTATATATTTTATATATTTTGTATATATATACACACACACACACACATATATATATTTTATATATTCTTATATTACATATTTACAGACTTTGTATTAAATATTTTTACATTTAATTATTTTATACAAAATACCTAGGCACGTATATATTTTTAAAAATATTTTCATATACATTTATATATATATAAATGTATATGAAGAAAAAAAAAATTATATATATATATATATATATATATATATATATATAAAATATATAAAAATCACAAACCTGAATGCTGGGTAAAGAGCCATTGGATCCAGATGGAGTGCTGAATATGACAGGTTTGGTGCTAATAAGCTGTTTAAGAAGTCTGTAGCACACTTGTTCTTTTTGCGAGCATATTAGCAATACATCTGCATTTCTGGAGGGCTGCAGAATGCATGAGAGAAGCCCTGAGGAGGAGGAGGACATCTGGGCCAAATCTGAACCCAGTCAGGCTGTGTCAGAGTCACAGCAATGTAAATGTTTTAACAAGGGACTAACTCTCTATGTCTTTCTCCACTTTGTTCCTTAATAACAGGCAGAGTAGAGTCACCGTGACGACCTGGCTGATGTATTCTTTTTTTCGAATGGGTGTGAACAGACAGAACACCGGATCTGTTGCTATGGGGACAAGTGTTCTATCGCCATGGGGACAGTACCTTTGGCTGTGGTCAACATCCAGGCTGGCAAGATCCGCTTCTTCTGTGGCACATCAGACTCGTCCTGTTGGCTCTTTGTGGGTGCCTTAAAAACATAAAACAGTTCAAAACAGATGAGAAAATTATAGTATATAGAAATATAATCAAGTAGGGTATAGAAAAGTGTATAGATAAGTATAAAACAGCAGGGTTGAAGAATATAGATAGGAAAAGTACAGAAAAGTAAGGTATAGAATTATATGTATAGACCAAGAGATGTGTAGAAGAGAGAAATTACAGAATTGAAAGCATATAGTATGATATATAACAAACAGATGTGTAGAAGATAATGGTATTAAATCATTTTCTGCTTTCTGATGGAGAAAAGATGAACCAGACAGCAAACAAAGAGCACCTGATTGCCTGGAATATACAAATAATAGCAAAAGCAGCCATAAAAGCAGGGCGAGTCCTGCTGCTTTTGGAATAAGACAAGTAGCAAAGAACTGCCAACTAGAAGAAACATCAGGATACAATACAATCGTGCTGTGTCCATATGTTTAAAGGGACAGTTCACCCCAAAACAAAAAATTCCATTATTATTTACTCACCATGATGTTATTTTAAACCTGCATGAGTTTCTCTCTTCTGAACACATAAAAGACACTTTGAAGAATGGTGCTAACCAAACAGTTGACAGTAGTCATTGAGTTCAATACTTTTTGCCATACTATGCTAGTCAATGGCGACCTGCAACCTGTTTGGTTACATTCTTCAAAATATCTTCTTTTGTGCTCAACAGAAGTATGAAACTCAACAGGGTGACTAAATGATGACAAAATTGTTATTTTTGGGTGAACTGTCTCTTTAAATCACCAAAATCCTATGAAAAATCCTACCAAATTGTGATTGAAGCTATGCCACCTTTTTAAAATTTTGAATAAGAAATAAATATTTTAAGTTAGCAAGGATGAAACTGACCAAAGGTGGCATGTATAATGTTATAAAATATTTTTATTTGAAATAAATGCTGTTGTTTTGAACTTTCTATTCATCAAAAAATTCTAAAAGGATGGTTTTCAAAAATATTAACACTAATAATGTTGATAACATGTTTTTAGAGCATCAAATCAGAAAATATTTTAGAAATAATGGCAGGATATGCTATCTAGTTTAATAATGTTTTCCACTTACTGATGAAATCATGAGAATATGGGGAAAACACAAATATTTTTCCCTACTGTGTTTTCTTTTTTCCATACTTATCCAAACCTGGAAATGGGGCCCTATTATTTCCACAATGGGATATGAGCACACGAACACATTAATACAATCGCTAGAACTGCTCTGAGAGTCACTTAATGAACATTTTATCATTTCTTCTGAGAAAAAATATCATCATATCACAAAAACAGAAACGTCATATATATATAAAATCATAAATTATATATCATCTGAAAGCTTAGAAGCCCACTGAAAGCAAGAAGACCATGTTGAAATCAGACACTGCATTACTATGGAAATGGTCTCCTCCACCTTAGAGGGCGGATCCAATTGTCATATTACGAAAAGCATTACAGTCTTTTACAAATCAAAACTTTTTATAATCTTGACAAAAAAACATAATTGGAAAGGTCTGAGTCTCAAGATTCAATTTTTGGTGGTATTATGTAATAGAAGCAATATTGACAGAGAAATTTAGACATTTGGTACAGAAAAATGTTTGGATGGCACCCGGTGGCTGTTTGTGGTATAACGCCCTAAATAAAATCTCACAGGAACCTCAATTTTTTTCATATCAACTTCAAATTTGAAACATAACTTATTTAGACATAAGGCTTTAATTTTACAGCAATTTTACAGTAAAACCTGTTATGTAAAACATTCGTTTTATATAAAATAAAAATAAAATGAGTACAGTACATTTTCATCTATAACTTTTGCATACTTTCATATTTTGAAATGATTCCACCATCATCTGCTGATTGTATTCTTTAAAAAGAGTCCAACCTTAGGTCTGTATTCAAAAGCGTTCATGAATTATAACAATTTAAGTTTGGATTTTAACTTAAGTTTGCATTTTCATGCCTATGTTTAAAAATGGGGAATGACAGTTAAAAGGTTAAAGGTTATTATTTTTACGAAAATAACCGATCGTTACGCTAGATAAGACCCTTCTTTCTCGGCTGGGATTGTTTACAACCGCATTTGGGATCGTTTGAAGCCGCATTTAAACTGGCTTTTAGAAGTTCAAACTCGGGGCACCATATCAGTCCATTATATGGAGAAAAATGCTGAAATGTTTTCCTCAAAAAACATCATTTCTTTACTACTGAAGAAAGAAAGACATGAACATCTTGGATGACAATGGGGAGAGCACATTATATGTGAATCTTTGTTTTGGAAGGGGACTTCTCCATTAATAAAATTTAATTTAATCATTAAAACAGAGTCTAGAAAAAATGTAAACTAAAAAAAGGAATTCAGAACAATTAAAACAGAAAAAAACGGAATTTGCGAAAAAATAAAATCAATTTCATTGGGCCCTATAAAGTATTCCATACTTTTTCATACTGTGTTTTTTTTAATGCATAGGAACCCTGATAAGAACTTTCTTGTTAGGGTTCCTATGCATTTTAAAAAAAAAAACAAATCTACCCAAAACCTTTGAACGGTGGAGTACATGTAGTATGCAAACACGCACACACCTCATTGAGACCGGAAAGAGTGTGTGAAGAATCACCCGCTCCTTTATCTTCTATGAGTGTGGCGCTCGGGGTCGTGGGCGTGTAGCTGTTGGCTTCAAGTGTGGCCGAGTCTAGAGAGGGCGCCGCTGGTCCACTCGAACACTTCTCCACCTCCATCGCCTCCTCAAACGCCTGACTGTTTCTGTGAAGAACCAGCAGTGAAAATCATCTCTTCTTCTCAAAGTTAAGCACAACACTTCAGTAAAATCGCTTAGATAAAGTCATTATTTTTGTTTTCTTTGCACACAAAAGTATTCTTATAGCTTCATAAAATTACTGCTGAATCACTGATGTCACACGGTCTATTTTAATAATGTCCTTACTACCATTCTGGGCCTTCAGCGTGGTAGTTGCGTTGCTGTCTATGCAGGGTCAGAAAGCTCTTGGATTTCATCAAAAAAATCTTAATTTGTGTTTGGATCAACGAAGGTCTTAAGGGTTTGGAACGACATGAGGGAGCAATTATGACATAATTTTTTACATTTTTTGGGTGAACTGTCCCTTTAAAACAATTCATTATTAACCAAAACAACTATCCTTCATCAGCATGAGCACGCCATAAGAAAAGACAGTCACCTAATAGTCTAATTTCATAGATGAAAGGCATGACTTTTAAATACATGCAAATCAGCACATTCAGAATCAATTTGTCATAGCAGCTCTTATCATTTGTTTATCATCTGGGTGTTATCACAGCAGCTTTTTTCCTACATGTCCATTCAAGCCCGGTGCGTCTGTGTGCTAATCATAGAAAAAGACAATAAAAGAGTCCTTTGATCTGAACCCAGCGGTCACAGATCGGTTTTAAGAGAAAGGTCAGAATGAACACGCTCAACCAGACGCTCATTATCATGTCTAGATTGATGAGATAAATGACTGGCACTAATAAAGGCTGCTATTTTAAGATGACAAAGAATGATAACACTGCATGCATGAATTTATTTGAATATTCATGAGGGTGTGAATATTCATGAGGATCCTTAACTGAATCTAAAGTCAATGTGAAACATTTGCAACCAATTTCACTTCCATAATGTGACAGTATTCAGCAAGAAAACAATGTAGCACTTCATTGTATCCATAACATTTCCAAATTTAACTATATTAAGAAAACAAATAGTGCTATTGATTTCATGTTGACACTTAACTGCAATACGTGACCCTGAACCACAAAACCAGTCTTAAGTAGCACGGGTATATTTGTAGCAATAGCCAAAAATATACTGTATTATCGATTTTTCTTTTATGCCAAAAAATCATTAGGATATTAAATAAAGACCATGTTCCATGAAGATATTTTGTAAATTTCCTATTGTAAATACATTAAAAATTAATTTTTGATTAGTAATATGCATTGCTAAGAACTTTAAAGGTGATTTTCTCAGTATTTTGATTTTTTTTGCTCCCTCAGTTTCCAGACTGTCAAATACTTGTATCTCGGCCAAATATTGTCCTATTCATCAATGGAAAGCATTCATGTCAAGTATAAATCTCAATTTCCAAATATTGACCCTTATGACTGGTTTTGTGGTCCAGGGTCACGTATATTAACCCTAAGTACAAGAAATAAAGAGGTTGCTGCAAATATGCTGCACTCTCGTTGCATGCTTGCACAGCCAATCATACTGAGCTCTGTTGTGTTGAATAATAAACTAAATAAAATGCTTGTGAGTGACAGGTTGAATCACCTGGGGGTTTGATCGTCTTCTTTGACATGTACTCTGTAAATGTATTTCCCGGGCATGAGAGAGAAGATATCGCCCTCCTTTAGGCAATGCCACTCATCCTTCTCCAGCGGCTGAGGCTGAGCCACAATGTTCGTCTGAATAAAACATGGGTTCAGGTGTGTCTAGAGGATAGACGCAAGAAGAATACTGGTCAATCACATGCAAATAATAATTATTTTTACATACAGGCCTATATAGAACTACTTTGCCACCTTGCGTTGAAAGAGACAATGAGGAAAGGAAGGCTTTATGCCAGATTTGTCTCCAGTATGAGTACAATGTCTAAATATACATTTATTATATTTTTATTATATATTATATATTTATTTTTATGACTTCGACAATAATTTCAACAAAAAGTCAAAATTATAAAATTATATTTATATATTTCAAAATTATATATATATATATATATATATATATATAATATTTATTATTATATATTTATATATTTATTTATTTTTTTTCTCCTAAATTTACTT
>JAHKKF010518537.1:7784-19985 GCA_019740295.1 Labeo calbasu
AGGGAAGATAAAGCATGTTAAAACAGGTGCTTCACTGCAGTCTGCATTTTTAGAAAGGAAGAAAAAACCTGTTTGTTAATGAAATCTCTAGTTGGAAACAATCATTAGGAAATCAGTTTTAGTCAGTTCAGTAAAACAATTTTTTTCCAGCAGGATTTTAATGGATTTTTAGTGCATTCTTACAGGACTGGTCCAGTTATGATCAGAAGATCACATGTTTAAATGGTCTTGAGAACAAAACACTAGGGGTCTGTGAAATTGTCAAAAATGATATCTCAATACTTTCTGGGATTTTATCGATAATGATAATTGGAAGATATTTTCCTGACTGTGTTATTGTGCTGGTATCCTAAAGGAGTAAGTCACTTCCAGAACAGAAATGTACAGATAATGTACTCACCCCCATTGTCATCCAAGATGTTCAGGCCTTTCTTTCTTCATTTGTGAAGAAATGTTTCAGCAATGTTCTCCATATAGTGGACTTCAATGGTGCCATGCAGCTAAATGCAGCTTCAAAGGGCTCTAAATGATGCCAGCTGAGGAAGAAGGGTCTTATCTAGCAAAACAATCAGTTTTAATCATTTTTAACCTCAAATGCTCAACTTGTGTAGCTTTGTGTGAATTCTGTGTATTCCAGTTCATGCAGTTAGGGTATGTCTCCCAACTCCCATCTCATCTCCTCCTCCAACTTTAAAATCGTCCTACATCGCTGTTTTACCCTTTTTGTTAAGGGTGTTTGATGATCTTTGCATGTTCACTTTGTAAACACTGGGTCGGTGCTTCTGCAGCGATGTAGGATGATTTTGAAGTTGGAGGAGAAAGTGAGATGGGAGTTTTTCAACGTACCCGAACTGTCTTGACCCAGATTACACAGAGTTCGGATGCACATGGCAGACCTAGACAAGACGAGCATTTGAGATTAAAAAGTATATTAATTTACTTTTTTTTTGAGAAAATGGCAGATTGTTTTGCTAGATAAGACACTTCTTCCTCAGCTGGGATTGTTTATAGCCCTTTGAAGCTGCATTTAAACTACATTTTGGAAGTTCAAACTCACGGGCACCATAGAAGTCCACTATATGGATAGAAATCTGAAAATGTTTTCCTCAAAAAACATAATTTCTTCACAACTGAAGAAAGACATGAACATCTTGGATGATACCGGGGTGAGGACATTATCTGTAAATGTTTGTTCTGGAAGTGAACTTCACTTTTAAGACTACCGTGGACAGCTAACTTCTGAATTTTTTGATATTCTTTGTAGTCAGTTCACAACATTAATAAAAAGTAATCTTTTCCAATAAGTTTAAATTGATTTTTACCTTTTTATGGGCATTTTACCTTTATAAAGCAATTTTGCTTCATCTTTTGAGTCAAATTCTTACATTTGGGCTATTACCAAGGAAATGAAATCATCATCAGTGCAGAGGAAGCACAGAAGCTGGATCTCTGACGTGTCATTTAGATGTATTTACACACTGTTTAATGCAGCTCAGAGGGACATGGAATGCTTTATCAAACAGTATGCATTTGTAACTGCAGGTTAATGTCGAATACTGACATTTTAAAACTATTTTAAAAGGAAGAGATACTTTAAATGTGCAATTAAAACCGCCAGTAGGTGGCAGCAAGTCACGAAAACGATTTAATCATTCAGGAACGAAACGCAGTCATTTGGAATGATTTCTGTTGGCGAAATAGAGCAAAAGCAGGCAATACGGCGATTAAAACGTAAGTCTCTTATTATTTAGGGCCTATGATTTCCGTGATTGAGTCATAAAAACGGAACTTACTGAATAATGCGGAATGTCACAGAGTTTGTCAAAGTTTGAATTAATGGATCAAAAGTAGGTCATTACACTTAAATAAAGCTGCAATATGGACTAGTATCTGTAAATATTACGCAGCATTCGCGACTGCGTCGCAGAAATGTAAAGGTAGACACGGCAAATCGTCAAAATAAAAGTCTGGTTTAGCTTCATTGTGCCAGAAATATTTTGCTGCTATTACTACTACTACTAAAATGAAACTAACATTATTTTTAGGGTATAATCACACAACAACTTTCATGTTTTAATTTTAATAGTAAATTTCCCTTTGTTTGCCAAAAAAAAAGTTTGCTTAATTTTCAATAATTAAAACGTAAATGAAATTGTTTTCTACCTTCATTTGCTAACCAGAACATTTTAAATACACAACACAGCGTAAAAAAAAAAAAACTTTAATGAGGCTATTTTAAGAACAAAATGGAATAAATGAAGTATGCATTCAAATAATTAGAAATGCTAAAACAGTTTGATAATACAATATATGGTGAGAAAAAATAAAACATTTCATAGGGCCCTAAACATGTCATTTTTGTTAAACCTTTATTAAATTGATGTGAAATTTTCATGTTTTAAATTAATTAGACATGCTCTTTGATTGATAAACTTAATTTAACCATTAAAAAGGAGGGTTTTTTTAATTTAAAAACGGGAAAAAACAGAATTTGGAAAAAAATAAAATGGAATTTGGAAAACAGTAAAATGGATTTCATTGAACTGTTGTATAAAATCAATATCACATTTGTAACCATGCTGACTTTTGGAGAAAAAACAGCACTTTTTGTGTAATATTAATGAACTATATGAATTAGTATAAATGTATACATTTTCTGCCCCCATAACTTGAATTATGTGGTCATTCTTAATGCATTTGAATAGACTGAATCATGCAGTGAAAGAGTGCACTGTAGTTTAACCTAACTCGCTAGACTTCACGTGACGTATGCATGCACTCTAGGTGTGTTTTGTTTGCTTTTCGCAATACGCTCAGTAATGTCAAATTGCACATTGTTAAAACAACAGTCGCGATATTATCGCACACGATATACATCACAGGGCATAATCGCACGCTGACGTACTGAGATGACCTGTCCTACGCACACGCTCCCCTGAACTGTACTGTAAATGTGTGTGATGTTTTTATTGATAGTCTGCAACCAACCTGCGGTTTGTGCTTTATTACTGTCAGCGTCAAAGTGAAAGCTTGCTTTATTTCACACGGTTTGCTGCTGAATTGTCTTCAGTTCCATGTTCTGGGTCGTGCGTGTGGGTGTGAGAGAGACAGTGTGCATGTGAGCGTGTTTGTGTGTGTCCATGCAGTAAAGCTGTGTGTTTCTCTTGCAGCTGGTGATGGAGTTTTGTGGAGCTGGTTCGATCACAGACCTTGTGAAAAACACTAAAGGGAATTCACTGAAAGAAGACTGGATCGCGTACATCTCCAGAGAAATCCTCAGGGTATGGAGCGCACGCTCGCGTGCACGCTGACATCGCAGCTGATGTTTGCCGTCCAGCCCTCTCACACACCTGTGTTTTCTCTCGTCAGGGTTTGGCCCACCTGCACGCTCATCACGTCATCCACAGAGACATTAAGGGCCAAAACGTGCTTCTGACCGAGAACGCAGAGGTCAAGTTAGGTGAGACGTCCACCTGCCGTCTGTACATGTCACACACGTGTCAGTGCTTTGAACTCTTCTCACAGGATGTTCACCGCACTGCTGGAAATCTACGCTCGCTCAGGTTTGAGTCATGTGTTACACAAGAACCATACTGAAGAGTTCTCTCACGCTCTGAGAATAATCAACAAACTCATCTGGAGAAACAGTTATTGGTTCTTCCTGGTTTTTCTGTTTTCAGTCATGTAAATCTATGAAAAGGTTCACGTCTAATCAGTAATGATGATCTCAGCATGAAATGTTTAAAGGGAGCCGCGTTGCATTAAACTTATCTAACGACAGCAGCTCCTGCATCAGTGCCAGCGGAATAACCTTCAGTAATCTGTGTGTTATCTGTGTATTTTCTCGCCATCTTGCCACCTCTCATATGTGCAGGTACTTTTCATTCGCGAGAGGCGTGTTCCACGTGAACACGGACACGCAAGTGATTGTTGAGGTGATAAATGTTAATGTCTGCTTCTGATGGAGAGGCCGTCACTAAATGTCAAGAATAAAAATGAGGAAATCAGCAAGTATTATTTGCATCACATGTGCACGCTCATTTCAGCGATGGACAAATGTGTGGTTCATGGATCTTTCCACATTTGTCCTTTAATAAGTGTGTAAATTAATCCTTTCATTTCCGTTTATTTATGTATGTTTTATAGTTTAGTTTGAAAGTTGAACGCTCAAACAAAATGAGCCCATAGCACCACCCAGTGTCCGACCAGCGCTAATACTCAAAACCGTGACGTCACGTCTAGTGGACAAACATTCAGTCATTCACTTATGGCCTAAAAGGGCAGGATTTGCCTGCTGGATTTGATTATCTCCATGTTTTTTTGGAGGCCAGTAAACAAATGAAGACACAGTAGCGGTAGTGACTGACCACACACATCATTAGAATTGATATATGTGAGCCTGGACCTCAAAATCAGTCATCAGGGTCATGTTTTTGAAATTGAACCTCTGTAATCTGAGGGTGCAAAAAAATCTGAATATTGAGGCAATCACCTTTAAAGTTGTCCAGATGAAGTTCTCAGCAATGCATATTACTAATCAAAAATTAGGTTCTGATATATTTACGGTAGGAAATTTACAAAATATTTTCATGGAACTTGATCTTTGCTTAACCCTTGTGCAACCGTTTCAGTCTTGCTTTTTGTGACTATTTCGCCTGTGTTATTGCCAGCTGTGTACATTTTAGCACAGGTGTGTATTTTATTGGAATTTTACTATTTCACCTCCATCTCCTTTAATAAATCTATTTTGCAAAAATATGTGCAAAAAATTGTTACACTCAGCACCTTTTGGACAAAAATGTCCTCATTGAAACTCATTAAAACTGCTATTTTTAATCACAGTGCCATTCAACTGTAAAATTATGCTATTTTTGTTAATAGACATTCATTCTGTTGGCAAGGCTTCAAAATTTATTTTTTTACCAGATGGTGCCTTTTTGTAGGTTTGGGCCAATAAAGCAAATACTCACTTTATTCCTGTTTTTGGCTTCTTCATGTTATAGAGCCAACTGGATAAATAATGCAGCTATAATTGTGTGGGTGTGTTGGTATGGATGGCAGAGTGTGGTTTGTATGTGTGTCATAAAAAAAAATAGTTTGTTGTTGTAAAATTTGAGAGAGAAAAACTCTACTGCAATCACAAATCCAACCACTGTCTGCACCAGGGGATTTTGCTGGCACCTAATGGGGAAAATCTGGTGCTGCGCCCAAACAAAATCTTACTGAAAGCTCATTTTTTTTGAGATATCAACTTGTTTAGATTAATGGCTTTGATTTTTCTAGCAGGTTTAGAGTTCAACATGCTTCATAAAATATACATTTCATATCAAATATACAATATGCGTTATATAAAAGCGTTTGCATAAACCTTTTTTTTTTTTTTTTAAATTTAATTTTTCAAACGTTTTCTGCTTCATCAGTAATCTGTCATGGGTCTTTTTAAAAATGAGACCAAACATTTTTGTTCACTGTGGACCTATGTGTACCTTTTTTTTTTATTATTATTGATGCACAAGGGTTAATATTCGAATGATTTTTGGCATAAAAGAAAAATGGATCATTATTGATAATACAGTGTATTTTTGGCTATTGCTACAAATACACCCGTGCGGTTTGGGACTGGTTTTGTGGTCATGTGTAGCATATGTCTGTGATTAACCGCTGTTCTAATGGAGTCACAGAGATCGAGTGTAGTTCAGCCTGAGGGTGGCGCTCTAATGTTGATCGTGGCTGAAGCGGACTGACGGCTTCTCTTGCTCTTGTGGTGGTGTTTTATGGCGCAGGTCTTTGTTAAAGGCTCTGTGAGGAGTGTTTCTGCAGTGTGCGGCGTTTCAGGAGGTTTCTCTTGTTCCTCCGCAGTGGACTTTGGCGTCAGCGCTCAGCTGGATCGAACCGTGGGCCGCAGGAACACCTTCATCGGGACGCCATACTGGATGGCTCCCGAGGTCATCGCCTGTGACGAAAACCCAGACGCCACTTACGACTACAGGGTAATGACCCGCACGCACACCTCACGGGCTCCAGGGCAGTGTGTTGAGTTAGACAGGCAGTGCTGAGTCTTCATGTGTGAATGTGGCCGTTGTGTGTTTCAGAGCGATCTGTGGTCGTGTGGGATCACGGCGATAGAGATGGCCGAGGGCGCTCCACGTGAGTACTGCTCCTCACACACCTAATCTCATTGCTTTCATTTCAGCATTTTTACAACCATTTTTGTCCTTACTTCTAAAGAGAACAGTTCAAGTACAGTAGAAGCATTGCACTGTGTCATTAGTCCTTGATGGGTTATAGGATTGGATTGAATGCGTGTGTTGGTGTTTTGCAGCATTGTGCGATATGCATCCCATGCGAGCGCTCTTTCTCATACCCAGAAATCCTCCACCAAGACTCAAGTCCAAGAAATGGTCAGTATTTTCATCTGGTCCAGTGTAGTTACTGTTGTGGGTGAAAAATCACGATTGCACAGACATGTTGAGGACACGCTCTCCTGTTCTTCACAGGTCCAAGAAGTTCTTCAGCTTCATCGAGGGCTGTCTGGTGAAGAACTACACCCAGCGGCCGCCCACCGATCAGCTGCTGAAGCATCCGTTCATCAGAGATCAGCCCAACGAGAGGCAGGTGCGCATCCAGCTCAAGGACCACCTGGACCGCTGCCGCAAGAAGCGAGGAGAGAAAGGTACGGCCGCGCCGCTGCGTGCCGACGACACTGATACCTCTCGTGTGTTCGTGAGCGAATGACGTTCTTGTGTTCTGCTCGCAGATGAGACTGAGTACGAGTACAGCGGCAGTGAGGAAGAGGAGGAGGAGGCTCAGGAGCAGGAGGGAGAGCCCAGGTATCAATCAACACACACACACAGGGTTCGTACAAGGTGCTAAAAGTGTTTGAAGTACTTGAATTTGACTTTTTGAAATTAAGGCTTGGAAAACCCCGAAAATAGCAATATTCCTGAAGAGGTACTTGAAAGTGTATCTTTGAAATAAGTGTTTCATTTTGTCAACAAGCACATATCTTTTCATGCAAAATTCACACGATTCAAAAAACATCATACAGTTCCCACGGGTCATGGAATATCTTGGAATTTTAAAAGGTCTATTCCAGACATTGACAGTCAGGGAATTTTATATATTTTTTTGTCCAAGTCATGGAATATCAGTGTTTTTTGTTTGTTGCTTTAAATTTTAGTTTCCATTAATGAAAATGTAATTTTTCTATACCTTTTTTATCGCAGTGTTTCATGCATTTTGCCTATTCTTATGGTTAGGCTATTTTTCAGCGCCATTTTATTCTCTTCTCGCTCGTCAACTGGCGATCACTTAAGTCAAATGCAGTCACCAGCCTGTGCCTGTTAAGTGTGAAACCTGTTAAATTTCAAGACCTTTGGCTACAAAATGACCATTTCAAAGACTGGGTTAAAAGTAAATGACAGAAATGCAAAAACTTGAGGCTGAAGGATGAACTTGGTGACAAACAGAAAATCCTTCAGATTGTTTAACCCCTGAAATCATAAAAAACATAACTTAATTTCTGTTGAAATAAAGGCAGAAAAATATCAAAGTGCATTTAATGGGTTACAGCAAAAAAATAACAAAGTAGTGTGTATGTGTGTTTTGTACTAAAAATGTCTGTGAACAAGTAAGTAAAGTTTGCAAATGGATGGATCTGTTTTTTATAGGTCATGGAAATTCAGCTTTTTAGTCAGTGAAAGTTAAGGGGAAAAGTCAGACATTTGACATTTGGCTTAAAGTGGGAACCCTGATAATACCTTTTTTCCTTATTTCAGTTAATGTCAGAAAACAATCAAGCTAAGCAAGTAGTGGTACTGACAGTGTTGGCTGAAGATGCGAAAAGAGGAACAGAACAGATCAGAACCAAATCACTTTAGTCATTCACGCAGGAACTGCTCCGATTGATTCAAACTTCGATTTCAAGTTTAATTCGTTTCAAGTGATTCACTAGCAAAAACTGGATCAAATTAAAAGAGCTTTTCACTTGTAATGATTTAAAAACATGTAGTGCTGGGTAAAACAGAGCTTTTCGAAACTCAGAATCAGTTAAACCATTGCATCGCAAAATGATTCACTATTTCAAAGCGCTCCAATCGGTATTGGGAATCATTTGTTTCACATTGGAACTTTAAAATCAAGTACTGCGAATCATTTGATTTAGAGTGGAACTTTGCAAAGTGCACGTTGTTTGATTCAGGTCGGGACTTTGGAGTGCGTATCATGAATCATTTGATTTAGATCGGAATGGGTTTGTGAATGGTATAGCAAATTGAATTATTAAAATTATAAAGATTTGCAATACGCGATTTGAAGTCCTGATCTATATCAAATTCAGATCGGGACTTCAGACTGTTTAACGTGAATCATTTGCTTTAGATTGGAACTTAGGGTATTTTAAATTTTTTGATTCAGGTCGGGACTTTGGAGTGTGTATTGCAAATCATTTGATTTAGAGTGGAACGGGTTGGTAAATCATTCAGCGCTTTGAATGAGTTGGAGCAATTGTAATGAATCTTTTTTTCTGATTTTTTTTTTTTTTCTTAAACAGTATAAAACATCATATCATTAATGCAGTACAGTTATAAAAACAAAAAGTATACGCAAATACAAATCACTTAAGAAAATTCACAGTGGTTTTACTATGGAAAAAGCGTAGTATACTTTGTAATACTTTAGTAATACTTCGCATGTGCTTTACTTTAGTTTTGCCATTTTTAATAATATATTTTTATTTATCTATTTCTGTTTGGTTCGTTTTTTTAGAATCTGAAATGGAAGATGTTCAATAAGTGAGATCTCTGATTGAATTACTTAAAAAAAAAAGTAGTGCTTAAGAAGACCTGGAATTTCATTTTACAGCATCTGTACGAACCCTGCACACACAATGTGAATATCAGGAATTGTGCACTGGCCAGTATTTCTACTCTATATAATGTATCGTGTTTGTGTTTATTGATGAAAACGTTTGAACACATCTGATACACACACTTGTGGCCAGACTACTCAATGAAAGCAGTTCACTTTGAAATGTGTAGAAAAGACTTGCCTCACAGAAATACATAAAATCAGGGAGTTTTTCATTGGTTAGAAGTTGCTTGTTGTGTGAGAGACTAGAAGAGCCATATATCACTGTCATTTGACTGTTTTGGATGTATCTGTTAAACGTGATCAGTGTGTAATCATGTGTGTATGTGTTCAGCTCTATCGTGAACGTGCCGGGCGAGTCGACTCTGCGTCGGGACTTCATCCGCCTGCAGCAGGAAAATAAGGAGCGCTCGGAGGCCCTGAGACGCCAGCAGCTCCTCCAGGAGCAGCAACTGCGCGAGCAGGAGGAGTACAAGCGCCAGCTGCTGGCCGAGCGACAGAAGCGCATCGAGCAGCAGAAAGAGCAGAGGAGGCGGCTGGAGGAGGTGTGGAGTCACGCTGTTAGAAATCAGACTCATCCTGTGATTCAGCCAAACGTGTCAAATACCTGTTGTTATAGGGAACAACTATATAGACCACTCGAATGTGTTGTTTTGACTGAAATGGCAAGCGTTTCTGTCACTGTCAAGTGTTCTGCATCAATGGCAGACTACACTGCTGAATCAAGGAGCTATATTAAACCGTACAACATCACAGACTGTCTAATCAAAGACGTTTAAACCTCCACTGTCCTTCTATGACATGTCATTCTTTTGTTGATTTAAAACTAAAAGAACAGTATGAAGTCTCTCATTTGAGGGAACATCAGCTGCTGTCTCTATCAGTTTACATACGTTGTGGAGGCAGAATAATGCCCCGAGTCCCTCGTGTTTGCTGACTGTACAGAACTTCTGTCTTTAATGTTGAAACTCAAAGTGGCAGTACTTTTATGATGAAATAGAACATCATGTCAATTTTCAACATAAGATTGGTAAAAGAAAACGAAATGACGATAACGATTGTACGTTTGTCTCGTGTCCTACAGCAACAGAGACGAGAGCGAGAGATGAGGAGGCAGCAGGAGCGAGAGCAGAGGAGGAGAGAACAGGAGGAGAAGAGACGCCTGGAGGAGATGGAGAGGAGGCGCAAAGAGGAGGAGGAGCGCCGAAGGGCAGAAGAGGAGAAGCGGAGGGCTGACCGCGAGCAGGTGATTGTGACGTGATGCGTCTGTCCGCGTAAGCACCACGGTTACTCGCTCGGAGAGAAATCAGCAATGTGTGGGAAGCTGTCGGTGAAATCAGTGTCTCAGAAATGATTTCCCATCTGTAATCTGTTTAGGGGTCTACACTCATAGTGTATCTGCTAGTTTACACTTTTCCTGCCGGTTTGAACTTGCAGAAAGACCTGCTCGTACACTGGGGCTGGGTTTGATTTCACAAATCTAATCATTTTAGATTCATATAAATTACAAGTGCATGTTAGTTTTTCCTAAAGAAAACAAGCTCTAAAGCTGTGAACTCTGTCAGTTGGTACATTACTATAATATGTGACCCTGGATCACAAAACCAGTCTTAAGGAGCACAGGTATATTTGTAGCAATAGCCAACAATACATTGTATGAGTCAAATTTTGTACTTTTCCTACAGTAAATATACCAAAACTTAATTTTTGATTAGTGATGTGCATTGCTAAGAACTTCATTTAAGCAACTTCAAAGGTGATTGTATAAATCTCAGTTTCAAAAAATGTACCCTTATGACTGGTTTTGTGGTCCAGGGTCACGTATTGCATTTAAAGGCAGAAATTAACAGCAGATTAATGCTAATCCAACTGCTATTTATTTTTACATGTAATAATCACTAAAATAATCACTTAAATAAACACTTATTTTGAGTAAAAACATTAAAATTGCACATCAGGCAGTTTTTAATATAAATCTTTCAGTGATATAATTGTGTTTCTCCTCTAATTCGAAATAGTTCAACTTTGGGTGTCACGTGAACTTCGTGACATTTGTATTCATTATTTGTGAAGAGTTATGCAATGCATATATTTATGGAACAGCTCCTTGTTGTGTTGTTGTTGCTTTTGCTCCGCTAGTTGAGTGTTGAGTTTGGCCTTGTCCGTGAGTCTGTTAAGTCCGTGAGACCGTAGGGTGTCTCGTTCGTCATTTTAGCGGAGTAGAGCAGAGCAGTGCTCAGCAAAATATTGTATGGTTATTTTTTAATAACGTTTTAGAAGCTGTTTGATGCGTATTTTGTGGGAATATCTTAAAAAGTGGTGTTTGGCTATGCTTTTGTATTCAAAACATAATTTGATATAAAATTACAGTTCACTGAGAGATCCACAGTAATGAATTGAGCTAATGATGACACATTCGTCGGGGAACCCTCAGTACATGAAAGTACGTAAGAGCCATTGATTTCAACACTGAGGACCTTCAGTTTTGTCTGATTGTTGAGTTTGTCTGTTCGTGCAAATCTACTTGACGTTTCACTGGTCCGTTCGGAGGCTACAGCTGGTTCAGTTTGGTTAATCCTGCCCTTTAGACACCCTTTTGGAAAAATCACCTAGCTTGGTATGGCTTATGTTATGCTAACTGATTCATATGTATGTACGGGGCATACAGCGGTGTGAGCGGTAGATGTCATTATTGAACGGAAGCATGAAAATGATAGATAGTTGTATGATCACTTGACAAATATGTGAAGTTGCCAGGATGAACTTACAGCTTTGTTTCACCTCACTGTTCATCAGACCGACCGCTGGTGTGTGTCGGGCAGGAGCTCATCTTTGTGTGTGTGTTTGACAGGAGTACATTCGCCGGCAGCTGGAGGAGGAGCAGAGACACCTGGAGATCCTGCAGCAGCAGCTGCTACACGAGCAGGCCATGCTACTGGTGAGAGAGAGAGAGAGACGTCCAGCACCGCTGTCATGATCATCTCAGACAATGAGTGTCTCACAGACTACTCACACATTCCTGTGCTCTGAAAGAGCTGCTTCATAAAGGCGCTATAAACTGACCTCTTTTAGCATCATAATATTGAATTTGAAACGAGTCAGACTGTTGCAGTTGATCCCATTCTTGATGCTGAGGATCATTTGAACACTTGAAATAACAACAGGTGAAGTGAGTCAGGTTTGAAATATGAACAGGATGAGGCGTGAGAGAAACAATCAGTTTGACAGCACATGCACATCTCGAGTTAACAGTGATCAAGTGTTGCTCGTGTCTGCCAGTCACTGTAGAACTAGATTAAAGGGGTCATCGGATGCTAAGTTCACTTTTTCATG
>JAHKKF010518538.1:1178-11605 GCA_019740295.1 Labeo calbasu
CCTTGTTTCTAGTGTCAAAGCCAATGGTGAAACCAGCTCTTCAGATGATGAGCTCTTCAGAGAGGAAGAAGGAGATTGAACTTAGAGAACTCATGATGTCCAAGACATCTTCCATTGTGTCTTCTCATAGTTTTCAGTGTGAGAATAACCTAAAGAAGCCTCATGCAATTCAAGCTCAGGTATAACCTCTTTAGAAAGTTTCAGATACTTGAAATTAAAGTTCATATGATGTAGATTAACAAATGGAGAACAGTTTAAAACGCTGTTACATTTAGGGCTGCAACAACAAATCAATAAAATCAATTATTATTGGTAATTAAAAATCATCGACAACAATTGTCATTATCGATTAGTCAGGTGCCCATAGTGCAACTTCAGCCGGTCACGTCAAATTACAGCACTGAATAATGCATTTATATGGACAAAATGCATCTTAAAGTAGTGGAGGAAACAGAATGAGATGCTGTGGGAAATATATATGTGATCCAAGCTGCCCCAAACATGAGAATTCTTTATTTTAAGCTTTAAGCTAATGCATTAGCGTAATGGCTTGCCCTGTCAGGCACTTTGACAGATGTGTTTGCATCCTCAGCTCAAAACTTTCCGTTTACAGTCATCCTTATCTGTAAATGTCACCAATGCACACAAGCATTTCCATTTTTGCACAAAAGTCTGTCCTGACAGTCTGTGCTAAGTTTAAATCATTACTGAATGGGCGTCAGACAGATGGAACACAGTAGAGAGGGAGAGTGCAGAAAACATTCACTGTGCTGAAATATCTGTTGTTGAACGTTAAGTTAATTTTCAAAAGACAACATGTAATCCACATATTTTATGAGAGTAGGAACTGTAGAGGAATAACATTGTTTAATTGTCTGAATATAAATATCAGACGCTTCATAGCCACCTTTTATAGGTTAAAGAAATGACAGTAAGACGTGACTGTGATCAAAGTGAACGTGTGTCCCTGCAGAACATTACTCTCTGTACTCTGTTGGTTAACACTGAGTTTGTGTTTTCATTTGTCTTTCTTATCTTTATTATTTACATTTTTAATGAAGAGATTTAAACTATATTTACTGTATACAGTGCTTAAAAAAAGTTTTGAAATCTAAAGTAAGGTTTCAAAATTAAGTAAGGTGTGTGCCACTGCTGCTCTAAACTAACAGTATTGGTGAATACCAAAGTAATTTTTTAGCTTTCTGTATGCGATTGTTAAAGGAGAAGCCCATATCCAAAACAAAGATTCACATATAACGGACTCACCCCCTTGTCATCCAAGATGTTCATGTCTTTCTTTCTTCAGTCGTAAAGAAATTATGTTTTTTGAGAAAAATATTTGAGCAGCTTTCTCTCCCTGAACTCTGTGTGTTCTGGCTCAAGACAGTTAGGGTATGTGCAAAAACTCCAATCGTGTTTTCTCCTTCAACTTCAAAAATCATTTCAAAATCATCCTACATCACTGCAGAAGTTCCGACACAGTCTTTGCAAAGTGAACATGCAAAGAAGATCAAATACCCTTAACAAAAAAGGTAAAACAGCGATATAAGTTGAGGGAGAACGTGAGATGGGAGATTAGATTGAGATGAGATTTCGACATACCCTAACTGTCATGAACTGGAACAAAAACAGTCCAGGCAGAGTAAGACAAGCGTGTGGCATTAAAATGTATATAAATTGTATTCTTTTTATTAAAATAACCGATTGTTACGCTAGATAAGACCCTTCTTTCTTGGCTGGGATCGTTTACAACCGCATTTGGGATCATTTGAAACTGCATTTAAACTGCATTTTGAAAGCTCAAAATCGGGGCACCATATCAGTCCATTATATGGAGGAAAATGATGAAATTCATATCAGATGACACAAGAAAACAACAAACGGTGCTAATTATATACTCACAATGTGTTATAGTACTACCAAAAATTGTAATCCTTCCCTTTAACTCCATACCGAAATCCCAGATAGCTAGACAAAAAAATATATGAATAAATAAATATAAAACTTATTTGTGTTTGGGACGCTGTGAACACAGAGACTATAGTGCACACTGTAAGTTTAAAAAACGTTTAGCTTAAATGTTTATTATGAATAAACAGTGCTCAAAAATGCCTGCTGAGATGGTATTCTTAAGTGAAATGAGCTGAGGCTTGGACCCAGAAACAGCATTCATTGGTGCGTTCATTGGACGAATTATGGCACCACTTAACAAGCAGATTGGTTAGTCCATCAATATGCATTAGCTCTTTAGTAACAGTAGTACGCTATTTTATAATGTTATAGTATAATTATTGCCGTTATCTATAAAAGAAAGGCAGAAAAAATAGTTAAGCGCTTTATAGTGGGTTTTTTTACCCAATTACAGTCAAAAAGTACATAAACAATGCCAGCAAGAATGCAAACTGTTATGAAATGCATAGGAAGCTATTTTTGTTGTTATGTGAATAAATACTATGTAGTTGTTTCAGTTTGTTATTTGCCAATAAATGACAATAACATTTTTAGATTTAATTAGTTTTTGGACAGATACCGGGGATATTTGTGTTTTCTCTTCATTATCACATAGTCTAATATATTGTTAAGCCCTCTATGGTTTCATAGCATTCAGTTGGTGCATTTGTTTGAAGGACATTGGGCAGAATGTGGAATAGTGTGTTTTTGTCAATAAAATAAAAAAAGAAAATTGTGGCTCTTTATCCGATTAATATAAAAAATAATCAGCCAACTAATCGATTATCAAAATAATCATTAGGTGCAGCCCTAGTTACATTAATGAAGCAATATACTGATTAGCTTTTACTGATTCATAATAAAGTCATAAACAGCTTAATGGATGTAATCCAATTGAATTCTGTTTGTCTTAATAGTCGACCCCTGCTGCTCATAATGAGGACCAACAGAAAATCCAGAGCGTAAAGGCTAAAGAAAAGAAGTACCACAAGGTGCTCTGAATATAAATATATACATAGAGAGAGAGAGATTGTTCATTTCATTTTTTCTATTACCTCCTTTATCTCTTCCTTTTTTCTATTATTGGCTTATCTAACCCTATAAAAACTATTTTTTGCAGCATATTCCTGTAGAAAAAGTAGTACAGATGGTGCAGGCTGACAAAGAACATGAAGAGGAAAGATTTGGTATTATATAAAGCATACTAAGAAAATTCCACTGGTAATGGGAACATATTTTCGAATGCTTTTAACGTTGTTTTATTTCTTTGTGTAAAAGACAACAGCATCGTCCCAGACACCCAGCCTGTGAGAAAGGGAAGCTCTTTGTGAGTGTATTTCTGCTGACATTTTGGTTACAGTTTCTCAGCTGTTTAACATTCCATCTATTGTAAAGAGGATTCTGTCTGCTCACAACATAATCTATGCCTGTATGTCAATCTTTTATGTGTAACTGATCAGTTCTCCAGCTCCCTGGAGCTTGAACTCTAGTAAAAGGAGAATCTCGGTATGTGGATCACTGCTGACTCTGCGAAAAGATAGCTCTAAAAACGGCACTATATCAGGTGAGTTAATAGATTTGTAAGGTATTGTTTATCGGCAAAGACTGCAATATGTGACTCTTGAATACTTTGAATACGGCATGCTGTAGTAAAACACTTTTGTATTATTTTTATGACCTCTATACTATAATTGACAGTTTGAACCAATTTCCTACATAGCTGTGCTAGTTTCATAGTCTTATTCTCATTACCTGTCATTATTACTTCCCCATCACTTATGTTTTGTTCCTTGCACATTCAGGGAGGCAAGTGTAATCCAGTTAATAAAAGAATGAGCCAGTTCTTTTGATCCTGAATCACTTAAAAGCTGCATCAGACTAATTATTTACTCGTTGAATCTGTCAGATTGTTTACTGAATTTTGCTTCCAAACCAGAATTTTATAACAAATACTGTTCCTGATATGTTTTCACTATTTAATCAGGTGGCTTTGTGTAACTTTGCATTCTGTGTAATCGTCTCCAGATGGTAGTTCTCATCCCCCTCCTCAGCGTCTGTCCCCGGCACAGTGTGCACCCAGAACCCTGACCCAGAAGCAGCTGCACACCCAGCTCACTCAGAGACTGGAGGAGGTGCTGAGGGAGCAGCAGGGTACAGATGGCCAAGCAGGCCAGAGAGGCTCCTCGCTGGAGCCCAGGACTGCAGGTCAAGAGAAAGAAAATATGGAGAAATCAGTGAAGTCCGTGCCTGCTAGACCTGCACAAGAGAAAAGGAAGAGTAGTGAGGTTCAGGGCGACACATCAGACCATGACAATGTGAGAGTCTTAGTTGGAATAGATGACTCTATGTTATAAAGAACATTAGTGTTTGCTAAGACGGGTAATACTACTTGAACTTGGAGTCGAGTGTTCTAGGAGTATGTGGGTGATGCAGGTTTGAATCAAACCTGTCACGCATTGTGAAAAAGAAGTGTGCTTAATTGCATTTGTGGTGTACTTCAAATCTTAAAAGTATGTTTTTAAAAAACTGTTTGCAGATAATATAATATTAATGAAGTAAACAGCCTCTTGAGTGTATTTAAAGACAGCACACTCAACGAGTACACTTAAAAAGTGCATTTTGTAAAAATTTCCAATTTAGAATGCTTAATTAAATTGTTTTAATATGTCATGCTATAAAGAAGTACACTTATTTTTCTGTCTGACTAACATGCTAAATCACATGTAAAGTGCTTGACTATAATTTTAACTAGTGTTATTTGATGTTATATTTAGAATTTATGTATTTTAAATGTACTAAATTGCAGCTTTATTGTTTAAAAATGTATAATCGCAAATATATTTAAAAGCATGACAAGCAAGTTTAAATAGAAATTACATTAAAGTATATTTTAGTTTTCAGTGCTTGTAAGCTTGTCAGTATACTTGAATCATATTTCAAAGACAATATAAATAATTAGGAATTACACTACCAGGCAAAAGTTTTTTGCTCACCAAGCCTGCATTTATTTGATCCAAAGTACAGCAAAAGTGATAAAATTTTGAAATAGTTTTACTATTTAAATGTTAATATATTTTAACATGTAATTTATTCCTGTGATCAAAGCTAAATTTTCAGCATCATTACTCCAGTCTTTAGTGTGACATGATCCTTCAGAAATCATCCTAATATGCTGATTTTGCTGTTCAAGAAACATTTATTATTATTATTATTATTATTATTATCAATATTTAAAACAATTGAGTATGTTTTATTCAGGATTCTTTGATGAATCGAAAGATCCAAAGATCAGCATTTATTTAAAATAAAAAGCTTTTGTAACATCATACACTATACCATTCAAAAGCTTGGAGTCAATATACATTTTTGGGAAAAGTAATTATAAAAATTAATACTTTTATTTAGCAAGAAAGCTTTAAATTGATCAAAAGTGTTAATAAAGACATTTATAATGTTACAGAAGAATTTTATTTCAGATAAATGCTGTTCTTCTGAACTTTCTATTCATCAAATGAACCTGAAAAAAAATCTACTCAACTGTTTTCAGTATAATAATAATAATAATAATAATAATAATAAATATTTTTGAGCGGCAAATCAGAATATTAGAATTATTTTGATCATGTGACTTGAGTAATGATGCTAAAAATTCAGCTTTGAAAGCAAAGGAATAAATTACATTTTAAAATATATGCACATAGTAACAGTTACCTTAAATAGTAAAAATATTTTAAACTTTGCTGTTTTTGCTGTACTTTGAATAAATTAAAAGGCTTGGAGACTTCTTAAAAAAAACATTAAAAATCTTACTGTTCAAAATCTTTTGCCTGGTAGTGTACGTATAAAGATGCACCTAAGTCCTAGTTATTTTAATTTAAAATAATGTGCAATTAAGTTTCATAAAACATTACATTCAGATCACACATTTATAAATACATATTCTTAATGTGTTCTTTTAATATGTATTTTTCCAGTAATACTTGTAAACTCTTTTTAAAAGTATGCTAAAGTGTACTTCTTTTTCACAAGGGATGTCCCAATCCCATTCCAATCTCTCCATGTTTTTCTGGTACTCTCTTTACTATCCTGTTAATTAATAGCTTAACTATTTTAAACTGTGTTTGTTAATGTTCTGAAGATAACTCGTGCTGCAGATGGTATGGTGAAAATGATAACCAGTCATTATAAGAAAACTGCCAAAGCAGCATCCCATGAACCTGGGCCCCAGTTAAATATCACGTCTACAAACAGGTAAAACAGACTGACCTTTCATTCAGGCCCTCCTCACATACAGTCATAACATTACGTTCGCTTTCAGATATCTGCTCAACAAGAGCTGCTGTCCATCCTCAACTGTAAGTCATTTAGAAAGAAAGAAACATGTCAAATCAATACATCTAGTTACAAATGTGATGCTAACTTATGTTTGTTTGTTTTTTACCTGCTCATTGTGTTACAGGAGAAAACTGCTGCCAAGAGTTCAAGCTCAACACATGACAGATCCAAGAAGGATTTCCAGCAGCTTGAGTATTGCATTTGACTGATTTCACTCCCTTAAACTAGTGATGTTTAATTTGATAGCTTTCATGAAACACTGTATTTATTGTTTGGTCTCCTCAGGGATATTTATGCATTTACAGAAGACACACCAAAAATAAGTGTGGTAAGGACACCAATAGCTCTGAATGCAAACTAAATAAATATTATATGTTAGATGATCATAATTTTTACTAGTTCCTAATTTTGTTTTCTTCAGAGAAAGAAATCCTCTGATACATCCAGAGTGGAAAGCAGGTAATTGTGTTCATTTATAAAAACAGCCCCCTCTAGTGTTTAACAAGTGAACCTAACAGCAAAGTTCAGTACACTTACGCTGACACTAGTTAAAATCTCTCCAAAGAAATCCTGTGTATTTATGAATGTGTATTGTGTTATGTATTTTATTGCATATTTACATTGCGTTTTCTCTTTTAGTGCACCAAGTAATCCTCAGACTCTCTCCAAGTCAGCTAAGAGACCTCAGCTTTCAAAGGTTTCACTTTTTTTTTTATTATGTGGGGATGGGCATAAGCCTGTCACAAAAAATCCACTTTTTATACTTGTTTCTCTTTTTTTTACAACCTAGGCTGCCAAGGCAAATGCGAAGAAAAACCTGTTCAGTGATACGGACACAGACAACATGACAGAGATTAGCTGGTTAAACTCAGCCACCAGGAAATCCAAGCCCAAAGTGTTAGATTATAGCAGGCAGCCGGTTAAACCCATCTTTCCACCAGCTGACACTGCATGTATGCTACACCAATCTCTGTATTTTAGGGATTTCTTACATTTCCAACTGTTGTGTTTTGAACTCTTATTCATCTGCAGAGGTTAAAGGGTTAGTTCACCTAAAAATGAAAATTCATTCATGTCATTAATTACTCACCTTCATGTCGTTCCAAACCTGTTAGACCTTCGTTCATCTTCGAAACACAAATTAAGATATTTTTTGTGAAATCCAAGAGCTTTCTGACCCTGCATAGACAGCAATGCAACTGACACATTCAAGGCCCAGAAAGGTAGTAAGGACATTATTAAAGGGGTCATTGGATGCAAAGTTCACTTTTGCATGTTGTTTGAACTTTAATGTGTGTTGGCAGTGTATGTACAAATCTACCCTATAATGATAAAAATTCATGCAGTGGTGTTTAATTAATCTGTAAAAATAATATCCCCTTTTTCAAATCGAGCCATTCTCTGATGCCGCAGATTCACAGAGGCCGCTCCCACGATAGTTGATTGACATGAACATCTTTGCTCAGATCAGCTATAACAGTCCAGTAACTTCTATTGTTTTAATGCTAAAGCAGGGATGTAAGTTAGACAAGAATATCGATTGAGGTGTTGTGTTGCTGGATGTAATAATGAACATAGTGGTTGTCATTTACTCTCGACATCTGAGCCGCTGAAGATGCCATGGATTACGTTTGTTTGTGAAGAGAATGCGGCTCCTGATCTACATATATCCGTCTATGTTTGCAGAAGTGTGTATAAGGGTTTTTTTTATGAATCTTTGCGATTGCCTTTACTTATAACATGGTAGTTAGGAAGTTAAGCGGCTAAATGCGGCTAAAGTAAACAGGCTCATCACTCCACAGAGAGAAGAGAGGGGCGGGGCGAGCAGAGCTCATTTGCATTTAAAGGAACACCCCTTAGAATGAGGTGATTTTTGCAGAGCTCATTTTGACAAGGTAAAAAAGGTGTTGTTTTAAACAACCATTGAGAATTTTTAACCAAAGTATATTATAGACTTTACATTAAGACCCTAAAGAATCATATCAACTTGTGGAAAATGGGCATCCGATGACCCCTTTAAAATATGTCTCTTGGATATCATCAAAAATATCTTAATTTGTGTTTCGAAGATGAATGAAGGTCTTAGGGGTTTGGAACCACATGAGGATCAGTAATTAATGACAGAATTTTCATTTTTGGGTCAACTACCCCTTTAACTCCACAGTGATGATGGGTGGCATCTACACACAATTTACTGATAACTACTTTGCCTCTCTCTTTCACCTCCTCTTGCACTTTTGTTTTATTTCAGTTAAATCACCATATACACCTTTGTCTTCGCCAAAACCGGAGAAAAAACGAATCAAGCCAAAGCGGGTAAGAACAACTCCTCTGTACTTAAAGAGGCCATATATTGTACTTTTTCATTTCCGAATTAACCATTTGCAGCTTAGTTTGGTAAGGGTGGACTGAGGAGAATGTTAGAGTGTGTTTGCATAGTAAATTGAACCCTTATTTCAAAAAGAGCAACCCACAGGGTTCGTACAAGGTGCTTAAAGTGCTTGAAGTACTTGTATTTGACTTTTTGAAATTCAGGGCCTGGAAAATCCTTGAAAATAGCAATATTATTCAAGAGGTACTTGAAAAGTACTTGAATTATTGGAAGAACGTATCTATGAAATAAGTGTTTAATTTTTTTCAACAAGCACATATTTTCATGCAAAATTCAACAGTTCAAAATTTTCACGTATTTCAGTTAATGTCATAAAACGTCTCAGGTTACGTATGTAACCCTGGTTCCCTGAGAAGAGAACGAGACACTGCGTCCTCTGGGGGTCGCTATGGGGAACTCCATCTCCGTGACCCGTGTCTGAAGCTTATATACAAAAACTACAACAGTTTTGGCCGGCGACAGCCTATGACGTCACTTCCTCGTCGCTGCTGGTGAGTCACTACTGGTGCGACCACAGTATAAAAGGCCACCGGTAGAACACAACATTCGCTTCTTCGTCTGAAGCTTACGTCCGAAGCATGGCGATGAGACTAGAGGACGCAGTGTCTCAGGGTTACATACATAACCTGAGACATTCCCTTTCGAGGAACTCGAACTGCGTCCTCTAGGGGTCGCTATGGGGAACGGTGTACCAACTGCCCTAAGCTTTAAGGGAGTTGCCCCTGGGACGTAGTGACGGCTGTCAGTGACATTACCCCTTTCGGCCAGCACGCCTGGGCTGCATACCCCAACTTACCTGCAGGGGTCAGAGCACTGAACCCGGGGTAGAGCCTCAAGCCTGGAAACCGAAGTATTCCTTTAAGGGGATATGGCCAAGCGCCTATAGTTACCTAGGTTGGCATGTCACCCAGGAGTTACCGCAGCTCTGCAAGGATCCCTCAGGAGCCGTATTACACAACGCAAGTGGAAAACTCCTTGCTCAACTAGGTTGAGCGCGCTGGAACTAGAGCGCATGATACCGTTCTTTTAGCCCCAGGGTTCACGTGTGCACTTACCATATACATGGATTTGAGAAAGGCGCCCAAGGGTTCGGGTGACATGCTCTAAGAAGATGGGCCAAGACCCACTACCAATCCAGGCAGTCCTGTGCTTACCATCTCGACAGAAAGCATAGGCCTCGTTCTAGCCTACCAAACAGAAAAAACACAAGCGACAGGTCCGAAAGGATACAGCAAAGGAGACTAGACACATAATAGGATTGACTCCCGTGCATGACTCAAAAGACGTGAGAAGGAAAGATCCAGGTCCAGACCATCAGTAAAGGTAGCTTTATAACCTATAAAGCTATCCTGAAACATCATAGGTCTGGTAGGAAGCACGCAGGAAGATGCCACCTAACCTCAGTCAGGTGGTAACAGCGGGGGAATTAAGAAGGGGAAAAAGGGGTGGATGGAAACACCCCTGAGGAAAGTGAGTAGATGTTTATTTACTCTGGTCCAGGCGAGAACGTTGTCTCATCTGGATCACTTCCCTCAGGTCTTGCCTGCCTTCCCTCGGCCCACGCTTCCTCCTAGCACCACCCGCAGGTGGGGGAGGGGCGCGAGTGGCGACACTAGTCTTCTGAACTCGCCTGTGTTCCTCAGAATGCAACGAGTCAGGACCCCCGTGTTGTTCGGGCTCGGATCTGGACCTTTGAGGAATGAAGGTTTTGAAGGCGGCTGAGCGCGTCCTCACCTCTCTGAACTTCTCG
>JAHKKF010518539.1:1474-16321 GCA_019740295.1 Labeo calbasu
GGGGTCATTGGATGCCCATTTTCCACAAGTTGATATGATTCTTTAGGGTCTTAATGAAAAGTCTATAATATACTTTGGTTAAAAATTCTCAATGGTTGCCAAAATCAGCAAAATCAGAATCAGACCCATTCTGATGGATTGTTTCTTTAAATGCAAATGCCCCGCCCCTCTCTCTTGTCTCTGTAAAGTGACAAGCTGTGCTCTGAGAGATTGTTTACTTTAGCTGCATTTAGCGCATTTAAAGTTGCTAACTAGCAGGTTATTAGGAAAGGTGATTGCAGAGATTCATAAAAAAAAAAAAAAAAACTTACACTCACTTCTGCTGTAAGTGAAGCTGGATCACGAACGATTTGCGCGAACATAGACGCATTTATGTAGTTCGGGAGGTGCATTCCCTTCACAAACAAACATAATCCACTGCATCTTCAGCAGCTCATTTGTCGGGAGTAAATGAGGACCACTATGTTCATTATTATATCCAGCAACACAACACCTCAATCGCTCAGTCAGAGATATTCTTGTATAACTTACATCCCTGCTTCGGCATCGAAACAATGGAGGTCGGACTGTTACAGCTGATCTGACGTAAGACGATCATGTCAATCAACTATCGTAGAAGCGGCCTCTGTCGGTGTGGCTCGATTTGAAAAAGGGGATATTATTTTTACAGATTAACAAAAACCACTGCATGGTTTTTTATCATTATAGGGTAGATGTGTACATACACTGCCAACACACATTAATGTTCAAACAACTTGTAAAAATGAACTTTGCATCCGATGACCCCTTTAACATGAACTAAGAATGAACAATACTTCTACAGCATTTATTAATGCATTATTAAAATAAAAAAGTTGTGTTTGTTAACATTAGTTAATGCACTGTGAACTAACATGAACAAAGAAAGAAAGACTGTATTTTTATTAACTAACTTCGACAAATGACACCGTATTGTAAAGTGTTACCAATATAATTATTATATTTTATTATGCTAAAGTGTAACCATTGCAGGTATACTTTAGGTTCACTTTAAATACATTGCATTTAAATACTAATATTATTCAAAGATCATAAAATCCTTATTAATAGTGATATTAAAACACATTTCAGGCATTATATTAAGAAATACGCATTGTAAAATACTCCAAATAAAGTGTAATTCTTAAGTAATATGTCAATATATTTGTTAACAGATTTGAAGTATGCTTAGAATAAAATGAATGTATTTTAAATAAATTATGACCCATTATGATTATTTTTTGCATTAAAAAATGCAAAGGACAAATGCACCTTATATTGTTTCAGCAGAGACATATAAAACAAATGGCATTAAATTGCCTCAAGTCTGTTTGGATTGTTATTTATTTAAACACGCTTTTTACATTCAATCATGTTTCCTTTTTAATAATTATAACATTTAATAATTACTTCCATGTGCTTTGAATAGAAGAGGAAATTCATTTTTCAGTGAGCTACACCCTAATGGAGCTCTTGTAGTCTTGTTATACCGTTTCTGAATTACAGTAATTTGTCCTTTGATCTGTTCCTAGACAAGACTAATTATTCTCAATGTATAGGTTCAGAAAGGGGACAAATGAACTCCACAGCTTTAGCAAAATGAACCCAGTGACCCCCAAGTTCCCTGATCTGACAACATCAATGAAGAAAACAATAAATCTGGGTGAGAGAGAAGGGAGGGAGAGAGAGAGATAGAGTATTGAGGGAGTGATGTGAAAGGGAAAACAGAATGAGGCAGAGGGACAGATAAAGAGCCACTAAGCACCTGTATGGGACAGACTGCGGTTGACGGAATGGTTGTTGTTGTCGTTCAATGTACCCGGCTGTTGCTCCAAACGATTGGGAGAAACCATCTGTAGCTCACTCACATCTGCCGCTGAATTTAACACTCCTTCTGGAACCTACAACACAATACCTCACATTATTTCTACACGTGTATACAAAATAATCATTCGCCAAAGCACCAAATGACAGCGCAAACTGGCTTTGGCAGGTGAATAGCCACCACTAAAATGAGAGACAAAATCACTATGTGCATTCACACTTTTGTGTGAAAGATCAAGTCTGCTTATCTATATTATACACAGGCACACATTTAAATATATAATACGCAATAAGTAATTTTTAGAATTTAAATAAGTCAGTACAAACTCCACCTCATCTTTCATTAAGGTGGGGTCCATCTCAAAGAAGAACATATGTCTATATGTTTACCTCTGAGCTGATGGAGGAGGATGCATTGGCTCCTTTTGCGCATAGTTTCGGCCTGGGAAAACAGCAGAACACAAGTAACATCCTCTTGTTTGCCTTTAATTACTGTTATTGGTCATCAAGTGCTCCATTAAATAAATGTTTATTTCTCTCAGCTCAATGACACTAAAATGTCTGCTATAAAATCTGGAGTACACCAGGATAATTTTGTGTTGAAGGGTGAACTGGATATTATCTGATTCATGCTGTAAAATTTACTGAAATTGCATGACCTCTAGGAAGGTCATGTCATTGGTAAAGAAAACAATTTCATTCGCTGATGAAATTCAACCTGACAGTGATACTGGCCCAGTATGCTACCACACAGGGAACAGTTGAAAATATTTTTATAGGCCTTGCACAGTCATAAAAAAGGTACAGTTCTGTCGCTGGGGCGGTACCCTAAGGTACAAAGTGAAAAGGTACAAATATGTTCTAATATTAATATGTACCAACATATGTACCATGCATCTTTAAGGTACCAATATGTACTTTCAAAGTACTAAAATATACCTTTAAGGTACTAATATGTACCTAATAAGGGGTAGGTAAAGTACAAAGATGTACCTTTTCACTTCTGTACCTTAGGGTACCGCCCCAGCGACAGAACTGTACCTTTTTTCTGAGAGTGCCTGCTCCATATATACAAGTAAACCTAAATACAAGTACACTTATTTGTAAACATGCTTACTATACTTTCTAAATTTTATTGTTAAATGCCAAAAACAAGACTACTTTCAGTGTATAAACAAACAAATTCTGTTTGTAACAGGGAACAAAAAACAGAAATGGCCCTGTTAACTTGTTATTAAAATCTGTCTTTAATGTGAATGGATCACCTAAGATGTACACTACCAGTCAAAAGTTTTTGAACAGTAAGATTTTTAAAGAAGTCTCCTCTGCTCACCAAGTCTGCATTTATTTGATCCAAAGTACAGCAAAAACAGTACAATTTTGAAATATTTTTTACTACTAAAAATTCTAATTGAATATTTTAAAATGTAATTTATTCCTGTGATTTAAATGCTGACTTTTAGCATCATTACTCCAGTCTTCAGTGTCACATGATCCTTCAGAAATCATTTTAATATTCTGATTTGTTGCTCAAAAAACATTTATTATTATTATTATTTATTTATTATTATGATGTTGAAAACAGCTGAGTAGACTTTTTCCAGTTTGATGAATCTTTGAGAACTAGACAGTTCAGAAGAATAGCATTTATCTGAAATACAAATCTTTAGTAACATTATAAATGTCTTTATCATCACTTTTGATCAATGCAAAGCATCCTTGCTAAATAAAAGTATTAATTTCTATCATTTCTTCCCCCAAGCTTTAATTTCTTATTGACTTTAAGCTTTTGAATGGTATAGTGTATAACGTTAAAAAAGCTTTTTAATTTCAGATAAATGCTGATCTTTGGGTCTTTCTATTCACAAAGACAAAATTCTGAAAAAAATGTACTCGACTGTTTTAAATATTGATAGTAGTAGTAGTAGTAGTAGTAATAATAATAATAATAATAATAATAATAATAATAATAATATATAATAATAAAAATATCGCTTGAACAACAAATCAGCATATTAGAATGATTTCTGAAAGATCATGTGACATTGAAGACTGGAGTAATGATACTAAAAATTCAGCTTTGATCACAGGAATAAATTACATTTTAAAATATATTCAAATAGAAAGCAGTTATTTTAAATGGTAAAAATATTTCACAATATTACTGCTTTTACTGTATTTTAAATCAAATAAAAGCAGGCCAGGTGAGCAGAAGAGAATTCTTAAAAAAAAAAAAATTGTTAATACCTGGTGTAAACAGAGCCAATGAAAGGCACTGGCACTCAGTAACCCTGGGGTTCATAAATCAGTTCTGTGAGCGTCAAAAGTCACACTGTTATTCCCACTGGGAGCCACAGAGAATGAATCTTACATGATGAATTCTTTGAAACGTCGTGTTTGTGTTTTACCAAACAAATGAAACATCTTTGTGGACAATGGTCTCTCGTTCTCTCTATTCTACCCTTTCTCTCTGCTTCTTATATTTCTTCTGCTTTCTTTTCTCTGTATTGTGTGACTGCACCTCGCTTTTGTGCGTTTAGTTTATTGCCAGGTGCGGCACCATGAACATGCTCAGGTATGAATAGCGTTATGACATCAAAGTGTTTCCGAAAAAAGGAGAAGAAAGACTTGATTTAAGCTGCCAACAATGGTGAAAAATACCACCAGCTGTGTCAACACCAACTCACCTGACTTACATTATCACGGACATGGTATTGTATATGCAACAACTGACTAAATCTAAAGTGAACGAATGAGAGAAAAATGGTGATACTGACAGCTAGTTATGGACTTAAAGTGAGGGTATGAAATGCTGACTAAGAAGACCTAAATGTCAGGATGACAGTTTTTATTATAAATGTCACAATATTATTGCAAGCAGCATTGAAAGGGTCCTCGCACTCGGGCTCACCACCATCCGGTGGCTTTGTGCATTTAAAGTGGTAAATATAGGATGAATATGTCAAAGTCAATTATATGTGTCAAACTTACTGCTGCCAGCTGGTGGTGCTATGCATACAACTGAATATTGGCATGTAGATGTCTTCAGGCCAGGACCTTTATCAAACATATGAAGTTTGGTGCAGATTGAACATGGTATGTTTGATGTAGTGCAAGGCATGACATATCCTGTCACCAACAGGTGGCGCTATGGTTATACCTGAATATCGGCCTTTACATGTCTTCAGGCCAGGACTCTAACTAAACATGTGAAGTTTGGTGCAGATTGGACATTGTATATTTAAATTAATGTAAAACAAGTAATTTCCTGTTGCCAGCAGGTGACGCTATGATTATAACAGGATATTGGGTTTCAGATGTGTTCAGGCTAGGACTATTGAACGTGTGAAGTTTGGGGCAAACAACGGCTTACGACGACTTTTCCCATGGCGAAACATTGAACTTTGTCAGGCTGCCACAGACACCCCCTTTAAACAAAACTCAAGATCTTTGCAATTTAACATCACAAAAGCCTATAGAGTAGACTGACCAAATACAATGTTGATGTCATTAAATCTCTAGGAGGAGTTTGTTGCAGAATAAAACGTCACTTCCTGTTACCAGCAGGTGGCGTTATGACTACAACCAAAAAATGGGCATAGGCATGTGTTCAGGACAGGACTCAAACATGTGAATTATCAAACGTGAATTTTGGTGCAGATCGGATATTTTATGCCTGAATTATAACAACTTCCTTTTTCATGGTGAAACATCGAAGTTTGTCAGGCCGTCACGGACACGCCCTTCAACGAAAACTCAAGATCTTCACAATTTAACATCACAAAGGGCTTTAGATTACACTGACCAAATTTGGTGTTGATCTGCTTAGATCTCTAGGAGGAGTGTGTTAAAATACAACACCTTAAAATGGCAAAAACGGCACAAAACTTGCCGAGAAAATTCAAAATAACAGACTTCCTGTTGGGTTAGGGACTGCGTACCGGGGGACTTTTCTGTAGGTATTGGTGTGTCACGTGTCTACCAAATTTCACACATGTATGTTAAACATAGTTCGGAGGCACTTTGTTGAAATTTTATAGGTGGCGCCATCAAGCTATTTTGTCACACACACTTCTGAAACCCATATCAGATGTAAAATTTTACCACTTTTGGCATGTGTGCAAAGATTCATGAGTTTTCAAGCATGTTTAGGCCCTCAAAAATGTGATTCATTTTGGAGAAGAAAAAGAAGAAACTGAGCAATTCCAATAAGGTCCTCGCACCACTGGTGCTTAGGCCCTAATTATATGTAAGTTTGGGGTCAGTAAGGTTTTTTTTTTTTATGTTTTTGAAGGAAATCTCTTAAGCGCAAACAAGGCTGCATTTATTTGATCAAAAATACAGTAAAAACAGTAATACTGTAATTGTATTGTAAGGATGTCACATGGACTATTTTAAAAATGTCCTTTACTACCTTTCTGGGCTTTGAACGTGGTAGTCGCACTGCTGTCTATGCAGGGTCAGAAAGCTCTCAGATTTCATCAAAAATATCTTAATTTGTGTTCTGAAGATGAACGAAGGTCTAATGGGTTTGGAACAACATGAGGGTGAATAATTAATGACAGAATTTTCATTTTTAGGTGAACTACAGGTTTGCATGGCGACTGCATGGGAATTTTCTGTAATCCTAGATCAACTGTAAATAAATCTCTCTACCTGTAGATACTTCCTTACCTGAAAATCACACAGAGGATGCCAGCCAGGGCAACAGCAAATACAACTGTTCCACTTACAGCGCCGAGCAGTGCACCAGCTCTGCTCTCCGAGGTCAATAGCGATCTCTGTCGTTGGCTTGTGGCTGCCTGTGTTTGATTCTTATAATGGAAGAGGAGAGCGAAACCACGGCCCCAGTGGGTAGTGGTAATCAACTCCATAATGACCTCCACCATGTCATCATCAGACCCAAAAACCAACTGGCTGCTAGAAGGGCGTCTAGAGCCACAGAATCGTGAGGAGAAGGTGATGAGATCAGATATGTAGAGGACATCATGGGGACAGGCATCAATCAAAGGTGGCTGGGTCTCAGGGCTCACGGCCTCATCCGTTTCTAAGGCCATACGTGGGCTTGTGGAGATAAAGTCGCTGGCTGCTCTTGATGCCTGAAGTGAAACGGAATTTTTGTTTTCAACTGGAAGAGACGCTTGGGGAGCCGAGGGGGAATCAGAAAACATTTTGGCAGAATTGGAAACTTTGGTCATCTCCATTTTGGTGGACTGTTCTTGGATCACCACTTGTTTGACGTCCTCTCTGTGTGTGGACTGGGGTTCTTTTGGACTCCCAAGGCTTTTTGACACCAGCAAGCCACTATCGTTTGGTACCTCATCCACAACGGCATCTGATGGGGTGGGAAATCTTGCAGGATTGTCGTGACTCTCAAAGACATCAAAATCAAACATCTCCATGATTAGCTGGTGACCAACAGGTATAAAGAACTGCCACACACAGTGAGTTCCAGATGAATAGTTATATGGGAAACCGGGTGACAGAATGAGGCCCTGCACGTCCACAACATCCACCTTGGCGCCACAATCAAAGTAAACCTAAAGACCAAAGACAAAAAAAAGCATCAGAAGCATTGCCACTATCACTGCCTGATTACAAACAGGCCCATGAGATCTAGTTGCTGACATGTTAAATGTGATTATTTTATTTTATTTTATTTTTGTTTTGAACACTGGGATGCCTCAGCAGACTTTCAAGGGGGCCTTAAGGAGATAGTTTACCCACAAATTGAAATATAGCCCATTATTTACTCACCCTCCAGGCATCCTAGGTATATATGATGAATGCAGTCTGAGTTATATTAAAAATTGTCCTGGCACTTTCAAGCTTTAGAATGGCATAGGCGGGTATTTCTCTTCATGAGTCCAAAACAAAACAAAATCTCAAGGTGGAGAAGCCAAAACAAAACAGCAGTCATGAATTAGAAGTTCAAAACAAGGATTTGTAAAGAAAAATGTTGGAAGATTTCAATATAAACCAAGAGGAGACTTTTCCTTTGCTTTGCTTCCTTTGCTCCTGTAAACAAACGTTGGTTACATCATCATCCGCCCGGAGCTGCTTCCACGTACAACTGTTAGCACAAGCTAGATTAAAGTGATTATTATGTTTTGGATATGGATATTTTTCTTACAAAAACGCATGACTTCACTACAGAATGCATGAATTCACTACAGAATCCCACCCTGAGCTGTGTGAAGCACTTTTTATTATAGATGGATGCACTTTATTGGACTTGTTTTGGAATGATAAAGAGAAACACCCGCCCATTGCCATGATAGAGCTTGGAAGTGCCTGGATGATTTTTAACTCCAATTGCATTTGTCTGACAGGAAGGAAGTCATATATACCTAGGATGCCTGGAGGATGGGCTAATTTTCTTTTTTTTGGCTGAACTAACCCTTTAAGATGACTTAGAAATGATACAACTAAGACAAAGCAAGCTTTAAAATTAACTGAATAACTAAAATTCTAAAATTTTAAATGTACCCCCTCAACAATGGTTTGTCTCCTTTTAAGAAGCAGAGTTCCCATAGAGTAAAACCTGGATATACAGAGGTAACCAAATTTAAAAAAATGTGATTACTAGACCTAATCTAAAAAAAAATGTGATTACTAAACTTGGAAAATTCATGTGAATTAAATCAATAAACTGTTAAAACACCATGGGCAATTTTATAATGAATAAACATTTTAATAGTTATGCCAATGTGTAAAACATTTAATTAGTTAAAAAATAAATTAGATTTTTTTTAAAGAGACGTACAAAGAGGCATAGAAAGCAATTTGTTAAAAGTGTGGGGGCCCTGAAGAACACAAAGTTCCTAAAACTTTTGGAATCATGAAATGTAACTATTTTAATTATAATTATTGTAATTACTTAAGAGATTACTCTAATTACACAGAGATTAAATAAATTTTGAAAACAAAATTAGGGCTTGGAGGTCTTTAAATATTATTGTGAAAAAAACAGGGGACCTTGGCTTAAAGCTGTACGACACATTGAAAAAAACAAAAACAATTAGTTATATTTAAAAAAAAAAAAAAAAAAGTCCTGACTCTTTCTAGCTCTAGAATGGCAGTGAATAAGTGTTGAGATTTTGAAGTCCAATGAAGTGCATCTATCCATCATAGAAAGTACTCCACACGGCTCCGGGGGTTAATAAAGACTTTTGAAGTGAATCGATGTGGTTGTGTAAGAAAAATAACTATATTTAAAACTTTATAAACCACAATTTCTAGCTTTGTTTACAGCAAAGGAAAACCAGTCTTGACCCCTCTTGGCTTACATCGAAATCCTCCAACATTTTTCTTTACAAATTCCCTTTTGTACTACTAAATCTCTACACTGCGCTTCCTTGTTCGTCACCTTTCAACGGAGGTTACGCTACGCCTACATCCTACATCATCTGCTGGAACGCCACTCTTTCATGAACGTGCATACAACAGCTAGTGGAACCTAAAGATTACACTTTATAAAGTTTTAAATATGGATATTTTTCTTTAAAAGAAAAATGCATCAATTCACTTCAGAAGGCCTTTATTAATCCCCTAAAGCTGTATGGAGTACTTTATATGATGGATGGATGCACTTTATTGGACTTTAAAATCTCAACGCCCATTCATTGCCATTATAAAGCTTGAAAGTGCCAGGACATTTTTTAATATAACTCCATCTGTATTTGCTGAAAGAAGAAAGTCATATACACCTAGGATTGCTTGAGTAAATCATGGGGTAATTTTCAATTTTGGGTGAACTATCACTTTAAATAGTAAAAATAATCTTCCGTGACACTATTTGCAACACTTTCATGTGGAGGTCAAAGAGTTGCATGACGCTTGAGTGAAAAGCGGGTTGACTTTATAGTAGCACATTTAAAAATAGCATGGTAGCAAAGGAACGACATAAAGATTAAACAAAGGACATTTCTGCACCACTTGAATGTAGATTACGATAAACATGCTCAAAGAAATTTATAATACATTTAATAGCGGTGAAGAATCAGCAGACTGTTCGAGATAATTCTTCCCAGAACCTGAGCTCCAGGGGTTAGCGCTACGGTCCTAAAACATCTTAATAGGCTGTGGTAGTTCTAGCATCAAAAGTTCAAGAGGATGGCACGAGTTCAACAAACCAACGGGAAAGTCTTTGGCGCTGCTCCGGTTCATTCGACACAACATTAAACATAGGTAAACAATTTTGGCAGTCATAGCTGGTCTGACGGTAAGTCGCTAGATGCTAGAAAGCTACGTAAAGCGTTGCCCTAATGTGATCGTTTCAAAGCAATAACAACAGACGGCTGTGAAAGAAACCCACTGAGCAACAAAACTAAATGTTCTGTTCAGAAAATTAGCTTCGGTCTGCCTCTCCCAAACTGAACTATTCAACCCTTCCCTTCATCGGGTATCAAAGCTGGATATGCTGGCTGCTTTGCTAACCCCAGGGAGGTATTCCTTCAGACATGCTGTTCGTAATATCTCACAGGTGTGCAGGATGAGGGGACCTCGGTATAATTGGAGGCAGATGGGAGTCGGGGCTAGACCACTCCAAACCAGACCTTGGCAGGGGCCTGTTTGTTTATTGGGCTTCCTGTTGGCACTGGTTCTGGACGGTGGGAGGGAATAAAAGAACTGCAAGACCTCACCAACGCCAGACAGGTAACAAGCCTAGCCTCAAGTGGCGGCATTATGCAGGACAAAAAGTGAAATTAGTTTACTTTCTAAAGGTACATTCCTAGTCTTATTGTCATGATTTATTAGTGAACAAGACATGTTTGTCTTTCATCAAAATGTTAAAACATGCACTGCCTCTGAAACTTTTCAACTGGCATCACCAGAGAATGAAAATAAATGTTAGTCAACAGCCAAATATGACCAAATACTGGATAAACAGCCAAATATGACCAAAAATGCAGCGGCTTATAGGGTTACTTCACCCAGAAACTGATGTCACATGGTCTATTTTAATGATGTCCTTACTATCTTTCTGGGCCTTGAATGTGTCAGTTGCATTGCTGTCTATGCAGGGTCAGAAAGCTCTTGGATTTCATCAAAGATATCTTAATTTGTGTTCCAAAGATTAACAATAGTCCAAGGGTTTGGAACGACATGAGGGTGAGTAATTAATGACAGAATTTTCATTTTTGGGTGAACCATCTCTTTAATGTTGGTTAATATAATAAAAGCTGTAATAACTGTAACAAAAAAGACAGATTTTAAAGACAATTGTGACCCTGGACCACAAACCAGGTAAAGATCACGTTCCTTGAAGATATTTTGTAAATTTCCTATTTTTTTTTTTAATATATTGTAAATATATCAAAAAGTAATAACAAACCATACATCAATGGAAAGCTCATTTATTTAAAAAAAAAAACTGACCCTTATGACTGGTTCTGGTTCCAGGTCACAATTGAGGGAGAATTACTTACTGAGGGTGAATTTGGCCATCATCCATATTGTTGTTCCCAGAAACTAGAGGCTCAAATGAACTTCAAATATAAGTTTTTTCCTTCTTCATGTCAATTGTTTGTAAACTCTTTCACTTCTGGTTTGATTCTGATATGTAACATCCACTTTTCACAATATAATCTATTCCTGATGGATAAAATCAAGTCATCATATATTTAGAAATCTTTATTGCAGTATATGCCAATAGTGACATTTCTAAAATGGGAAAAGGAAAAGCACTTTAAAAAGAATAAAGTTTGCATAGCTGTAACTCAAGCAGCATTAAAGAAGAACTATTATAGTTATTGTAATTTCCTTTAAGATTTTGATTGTTTACAAACTTAATTTTAAGGCCCAATGTGTTTTATTTCCAGAGATTTGGGGATTTCATGTGGCCCCATGAGTAAATTGTTAAATTGTACACATTTTCAGTGGTCAAAAACCAAATGTGGGTCACTTTACATAAGCTAATACTTTTTTTCTTTTAAAGAGGAATGGGCTGAAGGTCTAAATTGCAGTTTCAACACAGCTTCAAAGGGTTCTACATGATCCCAGGTGCGGAATAAGGGTCTTGTCTAGCGAAACGATCTTTCATTTTTGAAAAAAATTAAAAACGTATATATTTTTTAATCACAAATGCTCATCTTGCACTAGCTCGACTTCATGCATTACGCAATCACGTTGGAAAAGTCACATGCAGTTAGTTCTTCGTCTGCGAAAAACTCCATCTCATTTTCTCCTCAAACTTCAAAATCGTAGACGATCCTCAGCTGCGATCGTGTAGAGCCCTTTGAAGCTCCACTGAAACTGCAATTTTGGCCTTCAACCCACTGATCGCCATTGAAGTCCACTTTATGGAGAAAAATCCTGGAATGTTTTCCCCAAAAACCTTCTTCAAAAAACTCTTTTTGGCTGAAGAAAGAAAGCTATGAACATCTTGGATGACATGGAGGTGAGTAAACCATCAGGAAATGTTTTATTTTGGAAATGAACTAAACCTTTAAGTATTCTAGTTATCTCAAAATGACTTTATAATTGTGGTTCTTAATAAACTTTTTATTTGGTGTGTTCATTTCAAGGCCCTATATGGTTAAATCCCATAGATATAGGGATTTCAATGCAGCTCCATGTTCAAATAGTTGAATTCTACCCAATTTCATTGGTCGAAAACCAAATGTGGGTCATACAGGTATACTTATTGTATTTAAAAGAAAATGCTCATCTATGACATATATATTATGCCTTTCATCATTATTTACGCTTGTCTTTTTTCAGAAAAATATAAACAAAATCAAAGATGCCACATAATCAGTCAGCTATGTATTTGTGCCCCAGCCCGCTTCCAAAATTCAACCTTGTTGGAGGACAAAGCAAAATAGCCCAAAAGTCACTGTGAAATGGACAAGGGCACAGTAAATAATCTCAGCTTGACAAGGTCAAAATAAGTTTCAGCTTCATACTGCCTTGTTTGTTCTGCGTACACTTCTACCCTTGACTCTCGCCCCATGTTTTTCTCCATTCAGGCCATTTATCAAACAGAGATCTGTTAGTCAAAACCTCATGCTGTCCAGAGTTTTCATGTGCTACTACACTAATAATTGCATGCCTGACATTTGAGCCGGTCAAATGCCACTCACTGCTGGGATGTAAAGTAAGCCGATATCAGGTTAGCACAACAGGAAAGTTGAGCAATGCACATGAATATGAGAGACAGAGAACAAACTAAACTGGAACAAGAGGTGAAAAAAGGTTCAGGACAAGCATGTAGGGTTATTCCAAGCAGAAACAGGGGAAATGCAATTGGTTAAGGTTTCAATGAAATGTGCTAAAAACCATTTGGTTTAACGCGATCATGTCTAATTCCAAAAGACAACAAAAAAGAAAACTTTGGCAATGATTTGCGAGATTTTTGTAAGTACCTCCCTCTCTATCCAAACAAATGGAACTGGGTCATTACCGTGGCTCCACCATAATACTGGACTATCTGCTGGTTAGGGCAGTGTACCATGCATGGTAGACTTCACATGAATAGCATCCAAAGTACCACAGGGCAGAATAGGAAATGGGACATTCTTATAATACCAAACATCCCAGTTCTGTTACATCATCGCCCTACACTGGCATGGCGTAATTAGTAAAGTTGTCTTTTCTCCCACAGGGGACTTTGGAAGGCTGTTTGGTTAGATAGCATTTTAATGAAACTAGGGTAATAAGTAGGAGGCATTTACATAAGGTCCTGCTGGTTATCGCGCCCCAGTTGTGCTACATCAAAAGAGAGCTGACGACCCGCTTACTCCTCTGCCAATCACTCACACAATATGCATTTGCATACATCAGTGACAGATCATTCAAAGTCATTCACTAGTCAGTGAGTATTATACAAAATCCATGCCTTTTAAAGTCAACATAAAATATCACAGCTGATCAATTTACTTTCTTAATACACTGGGTTTTGAGTCTTACTTATATCTTTTAGCATGGGGAAAAACAATGTCACTTAACCTTTTTAATATGTCAATTTGACCCGCAACGCAAAATTGAGTTGTCAGAAACAGTGGAACCTAGGAAGAGTTATTTGTAACAATTTCAAATTTTAAAATCAAATTTACAATCTTTTTCATTAGTTCCACACAAACCAAAAATTTAAAAATGTTTATAATATTCTTATTTTTTAGCAAAAGAAAAGTAAAAAAAAAAATAAAGAAAAAGTGGCCAATTTTAAGAACATGTTTATTTTTTGTTGTAATATGTATTAAGGGAAGCATTAAAGGATTAGTTCTCTTCTAGAATAAAAATGTCCTGATAATTTACTCACCCCCATGTCATCCAATATGTTCGTCTTTTTTTCTTCAGTCAAAAAGAACAACATTCCAGGATTTTTGTCCATATAGCGGACATCTATGGTTTCCAACAGTTACTTCTAGAACTTCAGAACTTCTAAATTGCTTCAGAACTTTGCAGCTCTACATGATCCCAGACGACAAATAAAGGTCCAATCTAGCGAAACGATTGGTAATTTTTCTTCACGCATGCCGTAATCATGTTGGAAAAGTCATGTGCAGTTAGTTCTTCGTCTGTGTACTTTAGTTAAAAATGGTAGGACAGGGCGAAAAACTCCATCTCATTTTCTTGCCCAACATCAGTGTTTTACCTTATTTTGTAAAGTATTTTGACTTTCTTTTCACATTTGCGTTGTAAACACTGGGTTGGTACTTTCGCCTACATCATATGTGAGTGATTACGAAATGCATGAGATCGAGCGAGTACTTTTCTTAGAAAATGACTGATCATTTCGCTAGATAAGACCCTTTTTCCTCAGCTGGGATAATGTAGAGCCCTGTGAAGCTGCATTAAAACTTCAATTTGGAAGTTCAAACCATTGGGAACCATAGAAGTCCACCAAGTGGAGAAATATCCTAGAATATTTTCCTCAAAAACTTAATTTCTTTGCAAAGAAAGAAATACATGAACATCTTGGATGACATGGGGGTAAGTAAATTATCAGGACACTTTTATTCTGGAAGTGAACTTATTCTTTAATGTTAAATGTTTAAA
>JAHKKF010518541.1:9021-19686 GCA_019740295.1 Labeo calbasu
TTCAAACCGAAATATATTAGTGTGGACAAGGTTTTATGTGTATGCCTTAAAGCTTTTCCTCGTCTTGAAAAGAGCGTTCCTAATTGCTTACTATTTGTTCCATTTCAGTTAGGATTTAGTTTATTCATGCACATCACAGTAATCTTAAATCAGAAAGATCACAGGGATAATTTACCAAAAAATGAAAGTTCTGCCATATCACTTGGCTGTACATCACACTAGAGAAGAAAAGTAGGCCGTAATTTCCATTTCATGCTGACTTTAAGATGAAAGTCTGAAAAACTCCCACTGACTTGCATTGAATTCATAATGAAACGAAAGTGGCGACAGATCTTTTCTACCATATTGTGACATTAGAGAGTAAAAGAATACGAGTAGTATGATGTTTTGATAAATTATGAAAAGGAAAAAAAAATGAACATGCATGGCTGAATAGTTCACAGTAAGATCAATAACATGCATTTAAAAAATAGTGTTAACTTTAACTTAAATAGTGCTGACTTTAGATCCCTTAACGCTACCCAATACCTAAACTTAATAGCTATTTTACTAACTATTCATAAGTAGCAAATTAGAAGCCTGCTAATAGTGAGAATCAGACCTAAAGTGTGATGTTTGATTGGAGTCTGTATGTAATGTTTGATCTAAATTACAGTAGGTACAGAAGTTAAATATTTTAAAGGAGTAGTTCACACAAAAATGAAAATGGTCATTATTTGCTTACCCTTGTGTTGTTCCAAATCCATATGAATTGTTCTGTGGTTTAATAAACATTTGCGAATAAGGTTAAATTCAGTGCAGTGGTAGTACATATTGACACTCTTTAACATCACACTTAAAAACTGTTGCAACCTGATATTTAAGCGGTTTTTAATTTCTATATTGCAGTACCGCGACTGAAGAGAGACTTTATTATATCCATTCTCATTTTACTATTACTCCGTTTACTACTATCGACTTGGTATGAAAGTTTATCTCCTTATAATAAAAAATATTTCTGTTTTTTTGCACAGATTTTCAACTCATTCGCTCAACCTGCAATCTCCACCTTCAACTCACCATCCTAAATTTTCAAGTCCCCTTAAACGGCCCTCCTCCACTCCGGAGTCGTCCGCTCATGCTCTCTCTCCACAGACCAATGGCATTAAACCCCAGCCGCCCAGACCAATCCAGAGCCAAAACCTGTCAGCCTCAACTACAGGTTTACCCCAGGTGCTCGCCAGTCCCACTCTAAAAAAGAAGAAAAAGAAACTAAAACGACGACATTCGGAAGTAGTGCAGGACGCCCCTAAAGCCTCACCCCCAGAAGAACCAATGCCAAGTACTGAAAACAGAAAGAAGAAGAAAAAGAAGAAGAGGAAAAGAGAACAAGAGGCAAATGGTCTTGAGGGACAGAGAGAGTGTGTGCAGTCCCATCTCGAGCCCCGTCAGGATGAGGACTGGTGTCTTGGAGAAACGTGGAGCGTCAAGTCAGAAGCCAAAGAAAAGGAGTTTGAGTCCTCTAAAGCAGAGAATCGGGAGACCAAACCTCAGTCAGTGCCTCCGATTGCCCAGCCAGAGACGGACCCCGTCCCGAAGAAGAAAAAGAAGCACAAACTCAAAGAGCAGCTAGAAGTGCTTAGCAATGGAGCCACGGCTTCAAAGTGGTAAGTTGATTACTGAAATCTAATACAATGCGTTTTTACATGTACACTAGGGTTGTGTACTTGGAGCATTGGTTGCTACATATCTTTTAAAGGGTTACTCCACCCCGAAATGAACACTTTTTTTTTTTCATTAATCACTTACCCCCATGTCGTTCCAAACCAGTAAAGCTTCATTCATCTTCGGGACACAATTTAAGATATTTTGGATGAAACCGGGATGCTTTTGACCCCACGCGGATATGCTGTTTTCATTCAGATCAAAGCGTCAATAAACGTAGAAGACGTACAAGACGTAGAAGAACAGCGTACGCAGTTTGCGTTCAGCGGATACTCTCCAAAGTGGTGCCACGGTGACGCAGATGAGACGAATTGTTGAATAAAGTCGTTATTTTTATTATCTTTCCGTACAAATAGTATCCTCGTCGCTTCATAAAATTCAGATTGAACCACTGATGGCTCATGGACTATTTTGACGATGTCTTTCATACCTTTCTGGGCCTTGACAGTGGTATTTACCTGGCAGTCAATGGGACGGTCAAAAGCGCCCCGGTTTTCATCCAAAATATCTTAAATTGTGTTCCAAAGACGAACAAAGCTTTTATGGATTTGGAACGACATGGGGGTAAGTGATTAATGACAAAATTTTCATTTTGGGGTGGAGTAATTCCTTAAAGGAAAAGTTCATTTCCAGAATTCAAATTTCCTGATAATTTACTCGCCCCAATGTCATCCAGGATTCTGTCACAAAGAAATTAAGTTTAAGGAAAACATTTCAGGATTTTTCTCCACATAGTGGACTTCAACAGGTTGAAGGTCCAAAATGCAGTTTCATTGCAGCTTCAAAGGGCTGTAGACGATCCCAGCTGAGGAATGAGGGTTGCATTTGTCGTTAAAGTGTATACATTTTTAGGTTTTCTTAGAAAATGGCAGATCGTTTTGCTATGATATAACCGTTATTTCTCAGCTGGGATCATGTAGAGCCCTTTAAAGCTGCATTGAAACTGCAATTTATACCTTCATTTGCCACCACAGAAGTCCTCTATATGGAGAAAAATCCTGGAATGTTTTCCTCAAAAACCTTCATTTCTTTTCGACCTGAAGAAAGAAAGACATGAATTGGATGAGATTGGGGTGAGGAAATTATGAGAATTTTCATTCCCGGAGTGAACTTCTCCTTTAAATGCATAATGTTACTGTACAACTTCATTCACTTCGACATATTGGAAATGGCTTATTCTTGTCTTCCAGTGCTGGTGTAAAAGAGGTTGAAAATGCAAAGACAGAATACCTAGCAGAGACCAAGAAGAAAAAGAAAAAGAAAAAACACAAAGACTTCAGAGAAGAGGAGAGACCGAGGGATAAGGAAAAAATTCATGTGGAGCTTCAAGAGACCAATGGAGTCGAATCTTCTAGTCAGATGGGCAGTACGGGGAAGCAGAAACCTAGTAAATCGAGCACAGGTAGACAGGTTTTTTTTTTTTTTGTTTTTTTTTTCAGTGGTTTAGTATTGGGAAAAAAATTGAACTTCGCCAGTAGTACATACTGATTAAGCAAAGTTAGGCTTTTTTTTGCTTGATGGGTTTATATTTGTAAGTTTGAAGATTTAAAGAATGAGTTTTTATCACCTGTTGACTTGTTCATATCAATTGTAAACCATACTAGACTTCATAACAGAGTTTTCCAGGTGGATTCTCAGCGTGTAAACGTCTGGCATCTTCTGTTACAGCTGCAGTGATCGTTTGGGACAGCCAGGTTCAGGATGGCTTCAAGCGTGGCCAGAACCATCAAGAAGCAGAAGGTGCATCGAGGAAAGGAACATGCTCTGCTCCTATGGGCTGGGACGGCAAGAAAAGCTGTGACGTAGTCGAGGAGCTCCTCAAGAACTCCTCAGATAAAGCTTATGGAACTGAGAGTGAGTTGTTGGTCATAAGTCAACCGTACCTTGTGTCCAAAACCTCTCAGTTTTCCTGAGAATTACAGAAATGAAAATGAAGTTAGAAGTAATTTCTATAGGGTTTCAAATTAAAATAGACACATTACATTTCTGTTGTGATTCATTTAAATGGCATTTCTTGTGTTCAGAACGATACTGGGGAAAAATGATTGATGGAAAAACAGAAAACAATTGGTAGTTGAATTCTTACATCTAAAATTTTACAGTTACTTTGTCTTTTTTTCGTATGTGAATCAGAGGAAAAGTGAATTAAGATTAACCAAATGACTTCAAAATCTCTAGAAATTCTCAACAACACCAATGCTTGAAATCTTACCATGACCTGAAATATTAAGTGTTCCAATTTTCTTCAACAGTCCTCAGTTGGGAAGGAGATCCGTCGGCCATTAGCAGAGATGCCGTTGAGGATGCACGCTATGCCAAAAACGAGACTGTCATTGACGAGTGGGACAGGGATTTTGACAGTGGAAAAGTGAGGACTATAACTTTGACTTGTCTAAATTTTTCAGGAAATACTTTCTGAATATTACTGTAGTTGCTTTTTAGTCTACTAGTCATTCAAAATGGTGTACTATTTGTGCTATTTTTGCAGTATGTGGACAGCACACTGCCTGGGATACTGTGTTTATGAATAAAGTAGTGCTGTCAATCGATTTAAAAAAAAAAAAAAAAAAAAGTCGTGATAAATCACAATCAATCCCACCTGACATCAAACATCAAAAAACTTTTATATTGCAATAATTTCACATTCAGTCTTCAAATTAATGTAGAAACAACATCAAGGCTGTAGATTTTTTATATTTGTTAAATATTTTTCATGACTGAAGGCGAGTATCACTAATAATTACTGATGTTTCTAGGATTTTTTTTCCCTTATTATTTAACCATTGACTATAGCCATTCAACATTACAGTATAAGTGAGAGCTATACATTTTAACATTTATTAGACTTAAAAAAATAATAATAACAACTGCAATTTATTAATATCATTAGGATATTAAGTAAAAATCATGTTCTGTAAAGATATTTTGTAAATTTCCTACCATAAATATGTAAGAACTTCAACTTCTGATTTTTGATCAGTAATATGCATTGCTAAGAACTTCATTTGGACAACTTTAAAGGTGATTTTTATATAATATTTCAATATTTTGCATTAGATTACAAATTTTCAAATAGTTGTATCTCGGCCAAATATTGTCCTATCCTAACAAACTGATGAACCAGCTGATGTATAAATCTCAATTAAAAAAAAAAAATACCTTTGCCCTTCAGGAAGCAGGAAATATACAGAAATTAAATAACATTATCAGACACTAAAATTAAATATAGATGAATTCTTAAAGCTACGAAAGTTGTTTTTTTTTTCTTTGATAAACAGACATCACAGCAGCTGGGTTATTAGCTTATTTGGCTGCTATTACTTTAAGAGCTGCCACTGCTGAAAGTGACGTGGATCTGACATGCATGCATGCATGCTTGCATGCTAAAATAATAAACATTTGTGCGCACTATGAGCACTGCATAATGGCTGACAGGACAGGAAAATTCATTTTTAATGGCATATGGCCTGACAATCTCATCTGACTGCTGAAGCTCTCTTGTCACCTGTACCTTTCTAGCACTAGGGCTGGCGCTTAAGTGAAGTTTGTAGTTTGTGTCTGAAAAGTCTCCCATTTGATGTGGTTGTAAAGACATTCTGCGACTGAACAAATGCACTTAAGGAAAAATAAAGAGACCGAAGCTGCATTTGAGAGTGGGTGGCCAACTGTAGCGCCACCCCTGTGTTAACTGCGTTAAACTGAAAATTCACTAATTTTGCCAGCACTAAAAAAAAAATATTATCTGTGTTTTATTTTTCAACTGATTTCTTAATATACAGTAGTCAACATTTGAAGTGGATCGAGAAAGTTAACCAAAGTTGTTTTAAGACAAAAACGGGTATTGTTTTGGTTTTAGGGCAACTTTGAAAGGTTTTGGTCCATTTCAAATGTTGACTACTATATATAATGAGTATTGTAGTGTTATATACCAAGTCATTTTATTTATTTCTTCTTGAATAGGTAAAGAAAATGAAAAAATACAAAAAGGAGAAGAGGAGAAATGGAAATGTCTTCCAAAAGATCCAAGAGCATCGTAACATGTGGTCAGTCACGCCGGGAGGCAGGAGGAGCAGTCTGGGGTTTCGTCATTGAAAGGTATTTAGGCACACTTTTTTATTTTTTTTTAACCACAATCAAACAAAAATTTTTTTTTTCTACACCAGGTTACAGAAGTACTAAACAATTATGTGTTATGTTAAAAGAGCAGGTCATGTGGTATTTTAAAGTGTCCTAATATGGTGTTCGCATCCCCTACAAGAGTTTTAAATGCATCTAAGGTCAGAAAACATTGTAATTGTCTCAGAATACACATTTATTGTTATTATAATGATTCGTTCTAAGCTGTTCTGAGCTGAAGGTCTGTAAACCCCTCCCTTCCATAAGCCTACTCTGCTCTGATTGGTCAGCTGCTCAGCCTAGTCTGTTGTGATTGGTCTTTCAGTGTACAATTCAAATTAATTGTGCCTACAGCTAAAGGTTAGCTGCTAAACTATTAACACTTCACAAAACCGTAATGGTGGATACATTAGCCGAGTGCTAACGTGACTGATGGAACAAATACAGTGTACATTCCTTATTAAACAAAGTAATGAGAACGACAGTCTAGATTAGGGGTCACCAAACTTGTTCCTGGAGGGCCGGTGTCCTGCAGAGTTTACCTCCAACTTTCCTCAACACACCTGCCTGGAAGTTTCAAGTATACCTAATAAGACCTTTATTAGCAGGTTCAGGTGCGTTTGATTAGGGTTGGAGCTAAACTCTGCAGTAGGGTTGTCAAGCGCTTATCAATGTAGCCAATCACAGTCATGTCTGTTGAGTGCGTGAACACTATGGCCAATCAGCGATGATTAAAAATCGGCTCAACAGCACTTAAATGTGAGCGGGAAATGGACGTTTTTAAAATTTCAGTACCGAAAGTACCGAACCCGGTACCTTTTGACAACCCTACTCTGCAGGGACACTGGCCCTCCAGGACCGGATCTGGTGATCCCTGGTCTAGATCGACACATTTTTAGGAAAAAGTGGGTCCACAGCAAATTATCAGAACTATTACAGTAAGACAGTAGTATTTTGCTTTACTTGAAAACCTAAAGCTGCACTAGGCTGCACATCACATAGCAGCACAAAAATCTTAACATTTTAAGCACTTAACTGAATATGTACATTACCGGTTGTGGTTTGGAGATGCCTGTTGGTCCAAATAAAGAAGGTACAGACTTATCTTTCTTGGGCAAGCATTTAGCGAATCCTGCATTGAACTCATCAAGATTAGAGAAGCAGTCCTCAGTAAAATGACGAGCACAAAACAAAAGGTTCTAATTCTATTGCAGTGGTATCGTGGAAAAAATAAAAAATAAATTAACCACTGAATAGGTAAAGAAAATGAAAAAGTACAAAAAGGATTGCCGTCATCATCTTTCGGCAATGAAAACAAAACAAACTTGCTTTCACTGCGCAGAACACAATGTCGTCTTGACATGATGTAAACATACTAACTAGCGGAAGTGTTTGTGGGCAGGTCAGAGTGTTTTGTGGGCAGACGGGGATTGTGCTTAATGTTACTTAGTGACGTATTTTGGTAACAGGCAGAAAGAGTCGAAAATATAACAACTCATTAAGGCAGTTCAGAGTTGACTCTTTCTTTTGATACACAATATCTTTATTAATCATGCACTTTTTTGATTGACAACTTTGCAGATTGTTTACATTAAAGGATAGCTACGCTACAAACTACGAAAAATATATTTTTCGAAAACCCATATGATCTGCGCTTTAAAATATGGCTCGACCAGTGGCCTCTCAACTTGGCCAGTCATGTTTTGGTGACCGGTTAGGTCTTGTGCATCACTTTGTCATCACACCAGTTTTAGAGGTAAAGAAAAGATTTGTGCTCAAAGTCTCCATCAGTAAAATAATGTGCAGGTTTAGCTGGTTTATAATTCAAACTTCTTTTTAAATACGAGTAGTAAACACAACGTATCTTTTTGAAGAAAAGTATCCATCAGGTTAAAGTGAATTAGCGCATCCATAATTTCATTTTATCTTACACTTCCAAGTTTAAAACATTTCTTACCGATAAGCAGACTTTTTTTAATAGTATTGAAACTTTTTCTAACCAGGTGTTTCACTGTCTTATTGCAGTCTTGAAATGTGGATCCCAGTCGTGTGTCCTGACCAGACCAGTTGCCTTATTGGATCAGCAGCAGTCGGATCTGAGATTCTTCTGAAGAGCATAAGTCCACCAGAGCGCAGCAGTACTGTGAAAATAAAGCGATGAGGCTGAGCTCATCTCCTGAGGCTTTAGTCACCATCTGAAATCCAAAATATACACCACTAATGGTGCCGTTATGATCTTAGGATCATAATCAATAGGACAAACTGTTGAGTTTGAACCCTGTTAACCCTTAATGATCGGAATTATTCTTATCGTAATAAGAACAATTGTTTACCAGGGCCGGTTTTATTTAGGCAAGACTACACAACATGGCGAGCATTCGGGCTGTAATGGCCAGTGATGAATACTACCTGATCTGGGGCCTTTTATTGAGCAGAATATGGGAAAATGAAGCCCCTCCCTCCAATGACTCAACAAATATCATTGTTCCCTTTATGGAACTTTTGTTTGCTAAATTGTTTTTCATATTATTAGGCAGTTATTTGCCTGAAAGGATCATCTGTTGGAGGAAGTAGTGTTGCCTTTTAGTTTGCCACAGACACACAGCCCTGCTGTCTTACATTGCAATACATTTACTGCTTGTGATTGTATATTTTCATGTCTTGCCTGCTCGAATACTAGCCCATCCTCCTCTTCCAACTCAACTTAGCAGAGTTTGCTTATGTCGCATAGGAAATGCATTCATTTTTTTAAAGGGAAATGATTCTTGTGACAGTTTCTATAAGGGTATTTCCTAAAACGCCACCATTTCCAGTCAGTCGGCGTGGTCTTTTATGCACAGCGCTGCATATAACAATGCAATACATTTCATCCATGTGAGCTAAAACATAAAAAAAAAACACGGGCCTTAACACAAACCACTGTGTTTTTGCCAGGAGGGCTGAATTATTTAATAATTGGAGTATCCCCTTGTCTTTGATTTAGCGTGTCGCATCCTGTATCTCTTTTCTACTCTCTATGCAACTACAGCAATCCCACGGGTGCCCTGCGAAGGGGTCGGTCCGGGGAAAAACTCGACAAAAGCTGGTCCAAACATCATCTTTGTGAGGTGTAAACACCCTGTTCCATGTCTGTTAGCAGTGCTATTATGCATCGGGTCAAAATGATGTACATGCTTATCCACTCAAGAGCCGTCATAGGAGTGAACCAATGTTGAAGCTTTCCTATTTAGGACATTGTACAGTCTACCTTGTGCTCTCTGTGCCCCCCTCCAGTCATTCTTGTTGTTAAAAGACCATCTCTTCATGAATCCTTGGGTTTTAGAAAAGTTGCCTTGGTTTAATTTTTAAAAATGAATAGAACATATTGCAAATTATACTTATTAAAAACATGTTAAAATGCACATTGCTAAATGGAAGCCTAATGTATTTAAGGTTTGTGGAATTGTACATGGGAAATTTTATTAACCAATAGATGTGTGTTTGGAAGACTGCTCCGAAGTCTTGTTCAGGACCCAGACACTATGCGTTCTGTAGGATGTCTGTATTCTCTTAGAAACTTTGAGATAGCTTATTTTCAAAGAGCCTGAAAGCTAAAGAACACACGAGTGTCTTTGTCATATTTGAATTGATGGTTCTGTACCTAATGCCTTTTCTGAAAAAGAGAAGTCATTCAGTATTGCAAATACATAAATATAGATATACTGGTGCAATAAAGTTGTGATTTTTGTGAAAAGCTTGTTTTAAGGCTTTCTTTTCCCCCCCATATGTAGAAAATGTGACTATGTATCTGTTTCACTTTTAAAAGTAATGCATTACAATATTGTGTTACTTCCTAAAAAAAAAAAAAAAAACTGTTACTCAGTTACTTTCTATGGAAAGTAATGCGTTACATTACTTTGTTACCTTTGCATTACTTGCATCTGGGCAGGGCTTGCTTGCTTTTTAATATAAAAAAGTACTATTTTTGGAAAATGTAAAAGCCCTTTCACACCAAAAGTAAACTGAATATGCTTCAGGCTAAAGGAAATGTAAATTCACACATGTACAGCAGAACGCAGGAGAAAAGTCAACAATAAATCTTCAATCTCATCATCAAAAGTAATTTTTGCTTATTAGCACAGTTGAATTAGATCATTGAAGACACAAATACAAGGATACAACACTACAACACTGCTACAGAATAGTTGTGTTGTCTTATAGTAATTATTTCATTAGCTGATTTCTTAAATGTTAACATTCGTGTCAGATAGTCTTATAGAAATATCCTTATAAATACAAGGATATTTGTGTTAATATTTAATTTTTGCAGGTGTGTGCCATATTCGGAGTTTGCATTGCAGTTTTTATTCATTTTAAGGAATACTGAATCTGTTTTTGTACAAGTGAAATGAGTAAAGCATCACAACTAGTCTAAACGTTGAATAGCAGTGTGCTCCCAGTTGGTTCCAATTGGAAAAAAGTCAAATAGTTTGTCACTGGATTACAGAAGATTGTTTAACATTTCTATTGTAAAACAGTCTATGTGCTTATATAAAATGTTTCGCTAGCCTATATCTTGCCTTGCACTGTTAAATCAGAAGCTTCACATTGGAATTCACATTGTTTGACCACTGAGGCAGAACTGCCTAAAATGTAACATTTTATATCTTCATATAAAATGAAATTCAAGATTATACTTTCAGGAGCTTTTTGATTTGGCCTGGACTTTGACTTGAATGACCTGCTCTTGGATTGAACTTGAGCTGGACTTAAAGGGGTCATCGGATGCCCATTTTCCACAAGTTGATATGATTCTTTAGGGTCTTAATGAAAAGTCTCCAATATACTTTGATTAAAAATTCTCAA
>JAHKKF010518543.1:0-25442 GCA_019740295.1 Labeo calbasu
TATAATTTATATTATATATAAATAAAAATATTTTGTACATAAATAACATATTTCTCTTAAATATATACATTAATTTGTGTGTATTTATATATACATAACAATTACACACTGTACACACACATATATTAGGCAAACTCAAACATTTATTTTATATTTTATTTATATAAAATAAAATAAAATAAAATAAAATAAAATAAAATAAAATAAAATAAAATAAAATAAAATAAAATAAAATAAAATAAAATATGTTTAGCCTCTGAAACTACTTCTCTTTCCAGCTGGCATTACTAAGGCCATGTAAGCAATGTTAACCAATTGCAAAACAGGCACTGTTTTAAAGAAACTCACATTCAGTCTGGCTCTGGCATCACACACCATTCAAAATCAAGTCCCGTCCTACACGTTTCCCTCCTTGAATACCCCGGTTGACTCTAAATATGTCACATTACGAAAACAAAATGATTTTTAAACAGCAAATCACATTGACTTTAAAGTCTGAGTTTAGCATATTACAAGCACACGGCTGAGGGAAACTCCACCATATGGCCACAAGTATGTCCACTTCAGCTCTAACCCTACTTTTAGCCACACATCTGGACAGACTTTGCCTTTAATTGCCACTAATGTCTGAACACGACATACGACAAGAAGGAATTAACCAAAGACAAGACCGCTGACCTGGTGTTATACAGAGGGATAACAACCCCAGCACCTTTTTTGTCTGTGACACATGAAAAAAAGAGAAGAGTTTTAAACAAAGGTGTGCAGGAAACCTATAAACAGCTGAAAAAATCTAAACCTGTGTATTTGGATGTCAGTAAGAGAACGGGAATGCAAGCAAACAAACACAACATCAACTTTCTACAGGTAGCAAACACAAGCTTGATGACAAAAGGACTTTGTAGCAAAGCGTTTTGAAGAGACGCACTTTTCTGGAGCAGCATGCCCTGAAGGACCCTCAAGGAGTGACAGAGAAAACACAGAAAGATCTAGTGAGTGAACAAACATATCTTTTCATGAGTTGTGTCAGTGTTTTCATGCACTAGATGGCACATTCAGCAAACAAATGATAACAGGCAAAACACAGCAAACTCACTTTGTGAGTTAGCAATCAAAGAGAGGCAATTTACAAGGAGACGATCGGCTGAGGCAGAGAGGATAAAAATTCTCAAGAACAAGTTGAGTTCAATCTCCGCCGGCACAGGTATGTAATCTATGTAGTGAATGACAGGTCATACTCCCCCCAACAACAGAGCCGAGATTTACACCCATCCATCCACTTATCAAAAGTGTCATGCAGAAAAATAATCCTCTGACAAAAGAGTGATAGCACGCTTGTCCTTCGCCAAAAAAAATGAAAAAACAGAAAGTATTTAAGTAGAAAAAGTGCACCTTTCAAAATAAATCTCCGCTAGGTTAATAAAGTTGTCACATGGTGGATTTTATGAACTCAATGTCAATAAATAAATAAATATATAAAACATCACTCATGGGCATTTCGCCCAATATGTTTATTTTATTACACAAACAGGGTGACAATATGTAGCAATCAAGCCTCTCGTCTGATTGGTCGACGGTGTTTTGAGCTTCAACTGCCACATTCCCATGGCTACCTTGTCCAGAATGGCTCTGAGCTCGCTGAACTGCGGCAGTTCTGATGGATTTCACTTTAACAGCCTTTAGAAACAGGCTGACAGGTCTGAGAAAGATGAATAAATGTCATTCACGGAAACTGTTGCGTTGATGCATGGGGGCCATGTGTCGTCGCTTGGCGAGGACGTATGAGAAATACACAGTTAACTAAAACTCTTTCCCTAAATCATATGTAAGCCAGCTCATGACTCATGAGAGACATATATGAACTGAGAGAGAAAAACCGACCCAGGAGCTGCAATCCGGCCTACTAATAGAATCAATGACTAACAGCTTGCCCTAACCACACACAACTCCACAAAAGCTCTCTTTCATGTTTGTTGTCCCAACCAGCTGTGAATGAGACATGCTTAGGATAAAATATATGAGTCATATACGAGAAGAGACAAGTTAAAGGACATTTTGACGGTTGTTGCCCACGGCAGAATCTCCTTGGTTCAATTTTGTTTCACGTAACTGTATATTAAACATCAAATGTTTTCTGATTGGCTGTTATGTTTCTGTCCTTCTTTCTTCAGCTGAAAAGAAATTAAGGTTTTCGAGGAAAACATTCCAGGTTTTTTCTCCATATAGCGGTCTTCAATGGAGATCAGCAGGTCGAAGGTCCAAATTGCAGTTTTAATGCAGCTTCAAAGGACTTCACACAATTCCAGCCAAGGAATAAGGGTCTTATCTAGTGAAACGATGGGTCATTTTCTAAAAAAATAAAATAAAACTGATATACTTTTAAACACGAATGTCAATCTCGCACTAGCTCTTCACACATTGTGTAATCAGTTGGAAAAGTCACGTGTGGTTAGTTGGTACACTGTAAAAAAATAGTTGTTTCAACTTAAAATAATTTGTTACTCCGCTGACTTATAATTTTTAGTTTAGTCAACAAAAATATTTCAGTTGTCACTTAAATTAACATTAAGTAACTTAAAATTTCAAGTTGACTGGAAAATTTTAAGTCAGCGGGGTAACAAATTTATTAAAGGGGTCATCGGACAGTCCAACCTCCACAACAGTCCAACCTCCATGTTTTGATGCTGGAGCAGGGATGTAAGTTAGACAAGAATTGAGCGATTGAGGTGTTGCGTTGCTGGATGTAATAATGAACGTAGTGGTCATCATTTACTCCTGACATCTGAGCTGCTGAAGATGCAGTGGATTACACTTGTTTGTGAAGGGAATGCACCTCCTGATTTACATATATCCGTCTATGTTCGTGCGAATCATTCGTGATCCAGCTTCACTTACAGCAGAAGTGAGTATAAGGGTTTTTTTTTATGAATCTTTGCGATCGTCTTTCCTAATAATGTGCTAGTTAGCAAGTTTAGTGGTTAAATGTGGCAAAACGTGGCTAAAGTAAACAGGCTCGTCACTCCACAGAGAGAAAAGAGGGGCGGGGCGAGCAGAGCTCATCTGCATTTAAAGCAACCTCGACCAGAATGGGATGATTTTTGCAGAGCTGATTTTGGCAAGGTAAAAAGGGTGTTGTTTTACACTACCATTGAGAATTTTTATCCAAAGTATATTACAGACTTCTCATTAGAACCCTAAAGAATCATATCAACTTGTGGAAAATGGGCATCCGATGACCCCTTTAAGTTGAACTTTTTGAAAATATAAAAATAAAAAATACGCTGTACTTTGTGTACTTTGGTTCAAAAAATGTAGGGTAGGGTGTAAAACTACATCTCATTTTCTTCTCCAACCTCAAAATCATCCCTCATCGTTGTTTTAACTTCTTTGTAAAGGGCGTTTGACTTTCTTTGTAAACACTAGGTCAGTACTTCCGCTTACGTCACACATGCGTGATTATATAATGCGTGAGGTCAAGCTAGTGCAAGACGAGCATTTGTGGTTAAAAAGTATACGAATTCTATTTTTTTTTAGAAAATGACCATTAGTTTTGCTAGATAAGACCCTTATTCCTCAGCTGGGATTGTGTAGAACCCTTTGAAAACTGCAGTTTGGACCTTCAGCTCCTTGAGCACCATTAAACTCCAATATATGGAGAAAAGTCCTGCAATGTTTTTCTCAAAAACTTTAATTTCAACTCATTTTTCGACTGAAGAAAGAAAGACATGAACATTTTAGATGATATGGGGGTGAGTAAATTATCAGGAAATTTTTATTCTGGAGTGAACTAATCCTTTAATGTGATGTGCCACCTTTTTGGCCTCAAGGCAAGGAGAAATGAGATATAAGTAAAAACTGCTATTATATTTCAAGATATCTGCTATTGAAAGACATTAGAAGAAAGTGTCTATAGCAGAGCCACTAAATAATGACTATTAAAAAAAGCGTGTCTCGGATATGGAGTAAGCAGTGTTATGACATTGTCAGATCATTGACAAAAAAAATTATTTTGAAATAAAAATGTGAATAAAAATAAGAAAAAATGACTTAACCTTTTAACTGTCACCCGTCCCCTCAGTGGGATGCCAAAGCTTACTTTATTATATTGGAAATTATATTGTGTGGATAGTGCAGTTTCATGTCTGTTCAAAAATGGGGGTGACAGTTAAAAGGTTAATGTAAGATTCCTTTAAAAATAACTGACTGTAAAGAGCTGATAGTAAGATTTCAAAGTATATACTTTTCTTCATAAGCATACATTAAGTTGATCAAATTGTACAAAGACATTTCTAAGTATTACTTAACTTACTATTCATGAAAGTACACTTATGTAATATATTACGTTTTATTAAACAGCACCATTTTCAACACTGATAATAAAAAAAAGCACCAAATCAGCATATTTGAATGATTTCTGAAGGATCATGTGATATGATAGATGCTGAAAATTCACCTTTACCATCACAGGAATAAATTACATTTTTTTTAAATATATTAAAATAGAAAACTGTTATTTTAAATTGCAAATATATTTCACAACATTGTTGCATTGTTATATAAAAAAGGGTATAATATATACAATTTTTAAACATGGTTAAAATAATTTTCAGAATTTTATAATTTATATTTGTAGTTTTATTTATGTATTTTATATATATTTATATATATTTTATATATGTGACCCTGAACCACAAAACCAGTCTTAAGTAGCACAGGTATATTTGTAGCAATAGCCAAAAATACATTGTATATGTCAAAATTATCACCAAAAATCAAGTAAAGATCATGTTCCATGAAGTTATTTTGTAAATTTTCTACTGTAAATATATCAAAACTTAATTTTTGATTAATAAAATGCATTGCTAAGAACTTCATTTGGACAACCTTAAAGGTGATTTTCTCAGTATTTTGACCCTCAGATTCCATTTTGACCAGTGAAACCAAAAATTATTCAGACACCAGATATAATTTTTGATTTTTTTTTTTACTATGGGTGCCGGTCACTAGAGTTCATTTATGTAAATGAGCATAGCAAAATAAAGCAAACTGTGACATATTAAACCCAAAAATTCTTCATACAGTGGACTACCAGTGTAAATTTGGGACCAAAAATTTTTCAAACACTTGTTTTGCTTAAGTGTTTTTTTTTTAATTGCTAACGCGAACTTTTCACACCACAGACTGAACAAAATTAAGCATTGCTTGGTAATTGGTCAACAAAGTATAGACAGTTGTGTAAATATTGTCATACTAACAGTTCTTCAAATAAGTTTTGTTTGATTGTAATCTACAAACCTTTTGATCAAAGTTATCTGACATTATCAAGATGAATTTGTTCTGACAGTCACATTTTATTACCATTTTCTAAACTATAGTGAATAAACTGTGATAATGTGAGAAATGCTGAAGGTGTCTGAATAAATGTTGGTTTGAATGTATATTGCAAGCAATATAAAAAAATCACTTCACTTTTTAAGAATAATGATCCATGTCCAAGATATAGTAATGTGAGAGAAAATTAAGGGGCAAGCCAACTTATACCCACTGACACATCTTACCCCACACTCCCCTACAACTGACCGACCTCTTGGCAAGTCCATCACTCATATGCTGATGCCCTTGGGAGTTTTTCATTTTTTTCCCCTTTTCACTCTCATGGAGTTGCAGTGCCGTCGCTCATGCTGAGTTTGGGAAATGAGCCTCCCTATACCAATTTGTCCTGGCCTTCCAGCCCACTGTCCCTGATAGACCACCTGCCCCGGGCCTCTCATTGCTCCCATGCAGGGGGTGGCAGTGCCCTCCACGGGCCCTAACCCCCAAACCCCTTTGCCTTAATGGCCACCGCGTTGCCCTATCGTGCCAGGCAGCCAAGCATGGCTCTGCTCCACCAGACGCCAACACTCTCTTGGAATGCTAATGACCTCCTCCATTCCCATCTTCAAGACACGTAGCCAACCCTTCCCCCACAATCTGTTGTTTCAGTCAAGCACGCATTCAAAGGATGACAGTTTGTAATAAAAGGTTTGTATTACCGGAATGAGTCTACAATACACGTATTCAGGGAAATTATGAGATTCAGACAAACATTTCGAGAGGGTCTTTTCACTGCGAGCGGCTTTTAGCTGGTCGTGCACTTGACTGTCGCACTGCGTGAGTTCAGTAGCTCAAGTGCACTTACAGACACTTCTCTCCACACCCCCCACCCCGCATACTCCGGCTGAATGAGAAACTAGCGTCCCCTTGGGCACATTCATTCCTAGGGTGACTGGAGCAAGTGGAGATTGGAGTCCGTATTTACTTAAAATGAGAACAGATTTTGAATTGGACGGGAGGAAAACAGGAATTGCAGCCAGTCGCTAACATACTCTCTAAACTAATTCAAGTGCCTCTTGATATTATTCAAAGAGGTTCTTAAACACTAAAGGTGTTTCTGCTGTTTGACGAAAGCAGTTTTCAAACCCAGTGTTGTCCGGTGGACACCTGCTAGCAAGATCCCACAAAAAAACAGTAACCCTATCCAAGAGTTTCCGAAAGCTTATACAAAAACAACCACACATACATGATACGCTGTTCTTATGTGTGTTTGAATAAAATTATATTATAAAGGCCTTTGCAACGATATTGAAATCCTATCATCCATGCTTTTACAAGGTGTAAAAACATGGTATAAACCTAGAAAAAAAATGTTGTAGATATCACTAGAAAAAGGCAAGTACAACACTCAAATAGAATTAATCATATAAATAACCTAAAAAAAAATACTATGCAACACCCCCTTAACACTTAGTTCTATTTAGGACTATACTATGGAAATGAACTTGAGCTTTCTTGCATGTGCTTACCAGATCAGAGAAGTCTTGTATTCTTTCGGGAAGTAGACTGGTTGTTCTCCACTGCTATCAGAGACTAGGCTTCAACTGGCAGCATTTCTTCTTGTCTGAACAGGATTCTGAGGAAAATAATGCAGAGATGAAAAAGAACTGTGAGATGCAAAGAATTACTAGCTATGCACCGCTATCAAAAGGCACCATAAAGCATGCCAAATACTGATGTTGTGTTAAAGCCATAATCAAAATTGTGAACTCATGTTAAACAGGAGGCTTTTTTTGTGATCCTTCTTCTGTAACTGATCCTCTAACTGCAGTCAGAGCGGCGACAGAGCTTTAGAACCTAACGATGAACAACCCATGATCAAATCCAGTCATTCAAATTCAGTCACAAAACAGACACCGGACTAAAGTCTTTAAATTATATTTTAGGAAGAAATGTTTTTCTTATGTAACTGCACTTACTGATAATCACACACTAGAACACATATTTTTAGAATGTAAAATAACATTCTATTTTAATACATTTCAAAATGTAATGTGTTCCAGTGATGGCAGAATATTCCAGATCTTTTAGAAATCATTGTAATATGCTGGATTAGCAATTAATAAACATTTCATATTATTATCGATGTTGAAAACTGCTTCATATATCTGTGGAAACTGATACATTTTCTTAGGATTCTCTGATGAACGGAACGTTTAAAAGAATAAGTCTTTATTTGAAACAGAAATTTTACATTACGAATCCCTTTACTGTCACTTTTGATCAATTTAATGTGTCCTTCCAAAAAATCAATAAAAATAAAATAAAAATAAATAAGAAGTAGGCTATTACTAATTACAAAAAGACAAAAAAGGAAAAATACTGACCCGAAACCTTTGAATGAAGGTGTATCATAATATAAATATATTTGATTATAAAAAATAAATAAATTTGATTGTGAAAAAACCCACAAAAGATTATTCGAAGCTGTTTTTGTGTCAACTGAGAATCAAACAAGTAGACAATACAAATAGTATAGCTTTAGAAAGAAATATTTTATTTAATTCAACATAAAATTTATTACACATAAACATTTAGGCTGCAATGGCCTAACATAAACTATGGGACATAAAAGAAGATAATTTGAGAAACTTCTCAGTATTTTTTGTTCATGCAATGAAAGTCATTGGTAACCTAAACAGCTTTGTCTTCAAAATACCTTCTTTTATGTTCCACAAAAGAAAGGTTTGAAACGACATGAGGGTGTTTTAAAGAAATTATACTCTAAATAAGAAACTAAATCTTCTAGCATGTGGCAGTAAATGTCTTTGAGTCATTCATTTATTCATTTGATTTGTTCAAACGGCTGATTCATTCCGGAATTAAGTAAATGGCTATCTTTATGAATGGGCCTTTGAATCATTGGTTCACATGATTCGTTCAAAATGTGGATTCATTCAGAAATGGAACACCACTGTGTTGGTCTGAGATGCACAACAATTCTGCTATGGCTTCAAAGGTAATATGTTCTCTGCAAAATAGAGTAAAAACATATATTATTGTGTTTAAAATAACACAATATCAACTTCTTATTTACTGAACTGCTGTATAAAATCACATTTAAAGAGATAGTTCACCCAAAAATGAAATCCTATCCCTTTAAGCTTGTGATAGATCAGGACAAAATCAGCACTTGTGTCATATTGCTCTTGCTGCCCGTGTGATATCCTGTGATATGTAATGTATACAAATGTAAGACAAAAAACATACAGTGGCATTTTTTGCACCAAAGTCTTATGAAATAATTTCATAATGTTCGTATTATTCTGCTTGTGGTATTTCTCACTGGTTTAATTTTATAAATTATACTGTTTTTGTGTCATGGAATGTAGTTTTAAGAGTTTTAGGTGAGAATGTACTTTTTTAGAATTAAAATATGCGGTTTGTTAAAAAAGAACGTCTATATGAATATTTGCTTTGATGTTTTCAGAGATGTGAGCTCCAGGGTGTCAGCAGCCATTCAGCACTCATGAACCCGCTGAGAGCAGCCTTACCTCAGCCAGCTCTTCTGGAATTTGCCGCTGGCTCTGATGTCTCTATAGTGGTTAAACATGAGCTATAATTCATTTTGGGTAAATCTAATAGGCAGTCTTTGGTCAAATTAATCTATTAGTAATTATTATTTATTAGATATAGATACAATCATCAACACACAATACGTGGGGGCTTGGCTTAGAAAAACAAATGCCGGTTATCACAGTTAATAATTCAATTTCTATGGTAAATACAAAGAGACATTTCCTATAACCTGCCCATTAACAAAAAGAAAATGACTTTTGGTTGGTTTGTTTGTTTGTATTTTTCCCTTTTTAAGTCCTATGAATAATGAATAAAAAGCGCATATTATTGATAAAATGTTTTGATGCAAGTAAAATAATTTTTATAATTTTTATATACTGTTAATGTATCAAATGTTGCAGTTTCTTAAAAATACATCTAGACCTGTATAGATTTAGAAATGTATATATAAAACCAAAAAGTATTTGAGAATTGACTTGGACCCGGCTTCTTTCAGAGACTTGCTCATGTCTGCATGTCACTGCACCAAACACAGTCCACCCTCTTTCTCGCTTCCTCTCTCTCGAAAGCACTCCTGGATGGACACCATGCTGGAGGTCATCGATGATGCTGACGGAGAAAAATATGAGGGTTTTCAAACAGTGTGGCGGCCTGAGGCAGCAGGCAAGCTCGGGTCAGCCCTCTACCTTGCCCAAACAGAACTATTCATTTCATTGCCCTTGTACCAGCATGAATTCAGCACTGAACATTTGTTCTGTGTCTTTTTCGGAGTCTCTCACCTTTCTTTGTACCCCAGGTCTGCGGCGCATTTGAACTGCATCTAACCGAGACTGTTCTCTCTCACCTTAACACACCTTTAACAGTCATTCTCCTGGGACAGTTATTGCTACAGTTGTACAGTCTGTACTCCAGTTCTTTCTCTTCCAGTGCTCAAGAAGAATAAAATTTCTCTTGTTAGGCGTCCCACACATCCTCCATTCTTAACAACACCCTACTAAGATCTATTGTGGTTTTTAAATCCAAACTGTGTGACCGGCTTTCCAATTAACTAAGCTGATGCCGCAGTAGCGACTTGCGAATCTGACCAGCGATTGGACTCGGGTGCACAATGCTTAATTTAATTCCGTATTAACTGCTTTTTTTTTCCTGCAAAAAGAAAAAAGCAGCGCCCTCAGCTGTAAACAGCTTCCGTTTCTTGCAAATCTGTCTCCTCAATCGCTTGATCAAGGTATCTGTTCTCCAAAGTGTTTCAAGAGCCAGCAGCTTTGGGGCAGACAGCTTTGAAGCCCCTGGAAATACAATGCCAGCACTGAGAAAAGCTCCACTTTAGCTCCCTGTGTCCGCCCCTCGTCGCTTTTCTGGCAGCTCGCACAATCCCTCTCCTCCAACATGCCTTCCAAAAATAAGGACAGACGATCTCAGGATTCTTTAATGAACTGTCAAGCGCCTCAGCTCCAGGGTGTACACAAAGATAGGCACCTCAGCAGAGCTCAAACTTACTGTACAGAATAGAGTAAAAGAGAAACCTGCAGAAAAAGGCTTTCACCTGAGTATTTCCAGCTCTGTGTTAGGTGTTCTCTGGTTTATGGCAAAGTAAGCAATCTAAAGTGGTGATTGCTGAAATGTTCATTAGCTTGTGCTTTTATATAGTTGACCTTTAGAGTGTTTTGCACAATAGAAAATCCGAGGTGACACGATTCACACAGTGTCCTCAAGAGGCCCACAAGTGTCATTTTGTACAGGCAGTCCTCAATGACGCAGTTCTGTACACGCAAGAAAAAAGGCCAGTGACCTATTTCAGCTTTTGACTAGACATTATTCAGCAGTATTTATAAGGTTTTAATCAAAACCACTTTTCTTCACCAGAAGGCCTTTTATTTAAAAAAAAAAAAAGTTGTAAAGAAAACAGACTGTTGGAGTTTTAGAAAATAATATTTCAGTCTTTCTGTTTCAAAATTTCATGTCTAATTCAACATGTTTCTTGCTACTTCTTTGTGAATTATTTGTGAAATTCACCAGTAATTTCTAAGTGAACTGTTTCAAAAGAAATCCCAAAGTTTGGAAAGCCTGCACTACCAGCCAAAAAGATTTTAAATGCTTTTTAAAGAAGTCTGCTCACCAAGCCTGCATTTATTTGATCCAAAATACAGCAAAAGTAGTAATATCGTGAAATATTTTTACTATTTAAAATAACTGCTTTCTATGTGAACATATTTTAAAATGTAATTTATTCCTGTGATCAAAGGTAAATTTTCAGTATCATTACTCTAGTCTTCAATTTCAAAATGATCTTTCGGAAATCATTCTAACATGCTGCTCAAGAAACATTTTGATTATTATTAGCAATATTTAAAACACATTTTTTCAGGATTCTCTGATGAATAAAAAGATTCAAAGATCAGCATTTTTCTTAAATAAAAAGCTTTTGTAAAATTATACACTATACCATTCGAAAGCTTGGAGTCTGTATAAAAATTAATACTTTTATTTAGCAAGGATGCTTTAAATTGATCCAAAGTGATGATAAAGACATTCATAATGTTACAAAAGATTTCTATTTCAGATAAACGCTGTTCTTCTGAACTTTCTATTCATCAAAGAAACCTGAAAAAAAATTCTACTCAGCTCTTTTTAACACAATAATAATATTAAATGTTTTTTGAGCAGCAAATCAGAATGTTAGAATGATTTCTGAGGGATCATATGACTGGAGTAATGATGCTAAAAATTCAGCTTTGAAATTACAGGAATAAATTACATTTTAAAATATATTCAAATAGAAAACAGTTCATTTAAATAGTAAATATCAAAATAATACTGTTTTTGCTGTACTCTGGATCAAATAAATGCAGGCTTGGTGAGCACAAGAGTATTCTTTTAAAAAAAAACAAAAAAAACATGAAAAATCCTTCTGTTCAAAAACTTTTGACTGGTAGTGTATATGAGAAAACATCCACCAGAAGACTAAACTAACCATTGCTGCACCACTCGTTTAACACTGATCTATAATAAATGGTGCGCATAACCTAATATATCTAATCAATCCTGCACCATTTGGTTATGGTGGACATTACTCTCGAAAATCTTAACTTCAAAGAAAAAGAAACAGCAAAAATATGTAACAAAGCTATTATAAGAAAAGGTGTTGAGCTTGTTTCAACCTGAAGGCTGTACATGCCTGCACATACTCGCACACATCCACACAAAAGATGTTGCCACACAAGAACGCAATGTACAATTACTTTGTGATACAATACCCACACATTAGCATAATAAAGAACAATATGCCAGCTTTGCACAACTCTAATGATAGACCGCTGAAAATAGAGCCTCTCTCAGCTGAGGTACGAAGAAGTGAAACCGCGTGTGAACGTGAAAACCATTCACGAAGCACGATTCGATAAACTGGTGAAGAAAATTGTCATTATGTTAACCCAGTCAATAATCAGACAGGTTATAACAAACCCAAAAAACCCTTCTGTTTTCTAAGCAAGGCTGATTTGATTTGCTCTGATATTTTGCCATTTGAAAGTCTGCTATCACGGCAGAAGCAGCTCATCCAGAAAAGGGGAGTGAGGATTATACACATGTATGTTATTTGTGCTCTGCTGCATTTTCCGTGACAGCTCCCTGACATCAGCGCCCATGTGGATGGCTGCAAGCTAGTTTCTAGTGAAGGGGCCACAGATTTATTTATTTTTTTCCTTTGTGTCTGCAGCACCCTGACACAGCGTCTACACAGGACACGAGCAGCGCGTCACATCGCGTCAAAACAAAACCGCTCACATTGTAATCAATGATGCTGTCTGCAATGGAAGCATCCATTGCTGCAGGTTGCAATGCATTTTTAGGACTCCGTTTCTACTTTTCTGTTTGTCTGCAATACAAATATTTAATTTTTATTACACTGTTATTACAATAATTTTTAAATTGTTCATTTTACCAGTCAGAAGTTTGGAATAATAATAATAATTATTGTTATTTTTTTTTTTAGTGTGAAAAAAGTCTCCTTTGATCACCAAGGCTGTTTTTATTTGATTAAAAATTTTCCATGTCCTGCAAATTCTTTGGTTTTCCAGCATCTTTTGCATTTGAACCCTTTCCAGCTGTGACTATGATTTTGAGATCCATTTTTTTACACTGAAGACAATTGAGGGATTCAAACACAACTATTAAAAAAGGTTCAAACATTCACTAATGCTCCAGAAGGAAACACGATGCATTAAGAGCCGGGGGTGAAAACTTTTGAACAAGATGAAGATGTCCAAATTTTTCTTATTTTGTTGAAATATCATTTTTTACCATTTAGTAATGCCCTTCGGAAGCAACAGAAGATACATGCACGTTCCCGGAAGACAAATTAAGTACAAATTTACCTTGATCTTCAAATTCCAAAAGTTTTCACCCCTTGGCTCTAATGCATCATGTTTCCTTTTTGAGCATCACTGAATGCTTGAACCTTTTTTAATAGTTGTGTTTGAGTCCCTCAGTTGTCCTCAGTTTGAAAAGATTGATCTTAAAATCATACAGTCACTGCTGGAAAGGGTTCAAATATGTAAAAGATGATGGAAAACTGAAGAATCTGCAGGACCTGGAATTTTTTTCAGAAGAACAGTGCTCAGTTTAACTGTTCAGGACAAACAAGGGACTTATTAACAACCATCACAAAATAGTCGTAGATCATCCAGGCAACCACACACAGTATTAATAACCAAGGGTTCACAAATTTTTGAGGGGGTTATTTTAATCATTTGAGCTATTATTTTTTTTTAGTTTTTGTCTTATGGACTATATGTAAACATCTTTTATGTAAAATATCTTAGCACAGAACTAAATAAAAAAATAATACATGCATCTCTCTTATTTTGTTAAAATTATTCTCATTTTCACAGATTCTGCAAGGGGTTCCCAAAATGACATTTTAAAAAATATTACAAAATCGGAAATGTTATTTTAACAGTATTACTTTTTATCACATTTTGTTTGTTTTAAATGAATGCAGCCTTGGTGTGCATAACAATAATAATTATACATAATATATAACATATAGTATATTTAACCCAATTTCTATCCTTTAATATATATGGTGTATTTCACTAGCTTAGTACCAAAATATAACCAGACGGCAACCGACATTCGTGTTTTGTTTCATTCTGTTTCAGAAGGGCAATCAGTTCTGTGCCAGTGCCCTCCGCCTCAGATTGACATGTTCTCCAGTGACTCCTACAGCCACGGCAAACTTTGACCCACTCTCCACTTCCTTTAATCGCACCCCCCCACCACCACCGCCACCATCCCTGGCACCACCTACTAGTGTGCTGCTGAATCCAGTGAAGTGAGACCACTGTGAAAAATTCATTCTGCAGCTTCTAAAAAGCGCTTTGATTCTTAAACCAGGAGCGCTCGAAGTCCCGCTGTCCTCAAATAACCTACATCTACAAACCAATCTGGACTGAACAGCAATATGCTGAGATTGAGTTAATGACGGTCTCAAATCAATGGAGCCTGCTGATGTGTACAGACAAAAGGAATTAGAGCAAGATAGAAGTGGCTGATGATCTGATTTATATATTAAATTGTTTATATTCCTCCAAAAAATACTATAAAAAAACATAGCAATGGTACATTTTACAGGTACAGTAGATGGCACTAGGGATAGGAATCAGAAGGGATTTGAATACTGTTCTAATTTTTCTCACTCATATAGTACTTTTAAGGAAGTAATATTTCGAAAACTATACAGGTGAGGTCAAAAGTTTACATAGATCTTGCAGAATCTGCAAAATGTTAACTGTTTTACCAAAATATGAGGGATCATACAAAATGCATGTTATTTTTTATTTAGTACTGACCTGGTTCAAAAGTTTACATCCTGAATGTTACCTGAATGTTTCACAGCTGTGTTTTTTTGTTTGTTTCTTTGTTTCTGTTTAGTGATAGTTGTTCATGAGTCCTTTGTTTGTCCTGAACAGTTAAACAGCCCGCTGTTCTTTAGAAAAATCATTCAGGTACCACAAATTATTTGGTTTTTCAGCATTTTTGTGTATTTTAACCCTTTCCAACAATGACTGTATGATTTTGAGATCCATCTATTCACGCTGAGGACAACTGAGGGATTCATATGCAGCTATTACAGGAGATTCAAACGCTCACTGATGCTTCAGAAGGAAACATGATGCATTAAGAGGCGGGGGGTGAAAACTTTTTGAATCTGAAGATCAGGGTAAATTTAACTTATTTTGTCTTCTAGGAAACATGTAAATATCATCTATAGCTTCTGAAGGGCAGTATTATTTGAAAAATGTACACATCTTCATTCTGTTTAAAAGTTTACACCCCTGACTCTCAATGCATTGTTTCCTTCTGAAGCATCAGTGAGCGTCTGAACCTTCTGTAATAGCTGCATATGAGTCCCTCAGTTGTTCTCAGTGTGAAAAGATGGATCTCAAAATCATACAGTCATTGTTGTTTCTGAAGAATAGTGGACAGGTTAACTGTTCAGAACAAATAAGGGACTCATGAACAACTATCACAAAAAAAAAAAACATTCAGGTAACAACAGTAGTAAGAATCGAGTAATTTTTTATAAATTCAACTATTGTTTTCACTTTTAGACTATATGTAAACATCTTTTGTGTGAAATATCTTATTCAGGTCAGTACTAAATACAAAACACCATGCATTTTGTATGATCCCTCTTATTTTGGTAAAGTAATTAACATTTTGCAAATTCTGCAAGGTGTATGTAAACTTCAACTGTATATGAAACTCTAATGTCACACAACGATATTTTTCCATAATATATACTAGTTATGTTCTTAACATTAACAATTCTTTGGAAAACCAAATGTAGTTCTTCTACGGCATCGCTGTCAAAACCCTCTCTGTTTGGAAATCTGAATTGCACTTCCACATTTTTTTCACAAAATATGGAACCGTTTTCCGTTCCCAGCACTAGATGGAAGTCATTGTGGCAAACAGCTGGGTTACTCATCATATAAACATTGATTTTCAGGCTCTAGATTGTTTTAGAACATTAGCCATGCATTACATAGGGATTCCTGCCTGATAGACTCTGTCTTTCTTTCTCATTAAACGAGTCGAGAAGATTCAATTAAGAATATGTCAAGGGGCCTGAGGTGCTTCTTATATATAGCTTAACTCCAGTTGGTAAACAACTCCTCGCCTGTTTCCCTGGTTTGGTTTAAAGTCAAATCTCTCAGGACACACTAAACTGCACCAACAGTGACTACGCTGTGGAAAAAAACGCACGTCGAAGTGAGGGTCCCCAGAAAGCCTCTTGTGCATGTATAAAGGATTTAAAGAGAATAAAATGCAGCTAATTAAAATAGTGTTTCCGTGAGATGTTAATGAGGTTTTTGTTACACTTGGGTGGACGTCCTTACATGATGTAGTTCTAATCCCACTGAGTCAGTGCTCTTTGTCCTTGCATAGCTGGCAGCTATAATCCGCAAAAAACTCAGTCAAACATAATTACCGAGCAGTCACATCTGCACATTCGGAAAGTCACCGCATTACTCATCATCAACATCGGCCCTTTTATTCCAATTTTCGTCATAAAAAACACCTAACCGTGCGCAGCGTCTTCCCTCTCTCATGAATGCGTTCTCATCGCCGACGTCTGGCTCATTTCAAATGAAGCATGTTGCGGTAATGAGCCCGTGATGATATCAGCCGTCATGTGTAACCACACATCAGAATGTCAGCAGTTCTGCTGCGGGCTGAAGGTGAGGGGAGCAATAACGACGTGTTTTTGTAAGGCTGCCGCCCACTCTCTGGCGCAGCTTCGGGCCCTGTGCGCGCGGGCCTCCTGGGAAAGCTCCAGACGAGGGCTACAGGATTACGCTTTCTCCCCGACAGATTGCGTGTTTACGCTACCGCGCGCTAACCGACGATATTCAACGCGCACGCGTGACCTGCTGTACGAGCTCGCTCAAAAGTGTTGTGCAAACAAGACAAGGAGCATTTAAAGCCACAGGTAAAGTAAACACATCCCAAACAAGGTGGTCAGTTTCTCAGGGGTGCATAGAAACACACGCCTCAATTAGGTCAAAACGAAGAGGTGTCTCCTCTCCGCGGGCCGCTCGATCACAGCCGTAACGAGGTAGGTTAAAGAATACCGCCTACAGGCTTCTTTCTTCCCAGGCTTAAAGCTGGATGTGTGTGCGAATACAGTCTGTTCTATCAAGAATGCAAACAGTTTTTTTCCCCCGTTACTGAGCCAATTACGGAGATAAAGTGGACTCTCAGGAACGGGAGTGCTCTCGTTTCTAACATCTTTACCCCTGAATTCGACAAGATGCACAATGAACCCAACACAATGCACCTGATTTGTCAAAAAACACAATTCAAAGGCAGTGTGGGAGAGCAAAAGTACCTTATACAATCAGATCGACCCATTTTTGAAAAGTTAAACAAAGCGGCGAGGTCCTGTATTAGAAGGATATACCATGTACGAACTTAAGAGGCGGAAGCTCTACAGTGCTACTGTCTGAAATCATTTTCTTTTCAGTGATTGTAAAGGGTCTTATTTGCTTAATCCTTTAAAGACCAAGAAAAAATGGCTTGGAATCTATGCCTAGGGTTGTATGAAGTAAAAAATTGTAAGAGGAAGGAAAGTATGCTCAATATTAGAGAAATTATTTGAAATACAATGAAGTGATGCAGCAATAAATGTGCTTTGGACAAGAAAGCCTGGTTCAAAACATATTTATTTCTTATTTACATATAATAAAATTTTAACAAAGAAATATATCGTTTTTAGGGGGAAAAAATTAAATACCATTTACTATTTATTTATATTTCAAACACTGACACAGTCATCGATATACTAATATATACAAATAAATTAAAAACAAAATGCTAAAAACTCAAATAAATAATTTTAAATGCTAAAAGTCCAATGCAAACTTAAGACATATTAATTTCTTATTTACACATAATATATATATATATATATATATATATATATATATATATAGTCATTGTGTATATCGTATATATATATATATATACAAATATATATATACAAAAATGACANTTAAGACATATTAATTTCTTATTTACACATAATATATATATATATATATATATATATATATATATATATATATAGTCATTGTGTATATCGTATATATATATATATATACAAATATATATATACAAAAATGACAAACAATTATTTAAAAATGACAAAAAATATAAATAATATTTTCGACGCAAAAAAGGTAGAAGTTAAGACATATTTATTTCTTATTTACACATAATATTTTAATGCAAAAACAATTTTAACACAAACAATTTGTAAAAAATTACAAAAACAAAGGCATTTCTTACAATTATTTTAAATATTATTTTAAATTTATTTTTTCTACATTATTTGTCTAAATAAATTAGTTCAAATAAATCATAAAAAGTTCCAATAAATCATTTTAAATGCTAAAAGTCATAAATTAAGCATCACAAAATTATAATATAAAGTATGAAATCCTGCTATTCATTTTGGGCTTTGTAGGGTTATTATAGTAATCATTATTATACAAATTATTATAGAGTGTTATTTACCTAATATTAAAACAAAAACTTAAAAAAAAAAACTTATTTTATTTCAGCTAGATGCCAAGGCAACATTTCATTATATAGTTTAAATCATTTAAAAAAATAAAAAAAAACAATACAAACTAATTCAATATATTTGTAAAAAACAAGCTACTGTCTCAGTGAATAAAATAAGACTACATGTTTGCAAAAGTCTACATTTAACAGGTATTAGTAGCAAAATACAAATCTATAATATCAGCTGATAACCCAAATGGTACCAATACATTGTGCACATTGTGACAACAGGAAGATCTAGTCATCAAACAACTGCAAGAGGCTTTTAAGATGTCTATTTTCATCCTCACAAAGGCATGATCTGTGCTCATGAATGATTCGAGGCTAAAATCAGCTGAGATGTGCCGATCTATAGTCATGTAACGTTCTCAGCTGGATTTCCCATCAACGGGCTAAGTGTTTGGCCCCAGCGGTGGCTACGCAGAAGAGTGTAGTGTGAGCAAGCAGTGGTGTGGGGCAGTGGCAACTCACACCCCGCCTATCCAGCTCCAGACTGCGGCCATCAGCAGGGTCTCCGGGTTGATTGGCCATGGCACTTCCTGAGTGCCAGGCAGAGAAGGATGTGACAGTGTGAAGGGACGCACTCTAGGGAGGGGTGAGTGAGACAGAGCTACTAAATAAAGTCACAGGTCTCTGCACTGCCCAAACCACTGCACGAAAACAAGACAAATGGTGTGTGTGCATCCTAAATTGACCCTGTATTTCACAGACAAATGCAAAAATTGCAAATAATGTATGTACAGTTGAGGTCAAAAGTTTACATCCCCCTTTCAGCCAGGGGGTGAAAACTTTTGGAATTTGAATATCAGTGTAAATTTAACTTCTGGAAAACATGTAAGTACATTCTGTAGCTTCTGAAGGGCAGTACTAAATAAAAAATAATAATATTTAGGCAAAATAAGAAAAACTGTTCAAAAGTTTTCACCCCTGCCTTCTAATGCATTGTTTTTCCATCTGAAGCATCAGTTAGTGTTGCATATGAATCCCTCAGTTGTCCTAAGTGTGAAAAGATGGATCTCAACATCATACAGTCATTGTTGGAAAGGGTTCAAATACACAAAACTTTGTAGACTTTGTGGAATTTTGAGGATTTTTCTGAAAAACAGCAGGCAGTTTAACTGTTCAGGACAAACAAGGGACTCATGAACAACTCTTAAGTGCATGTAAACTTTTGAACGGCATCATTTCTATAAATTCAAATATTATTTTCTCTTGTGGACTATATGTAAACATCTTTTATGTGAAATATCTTACTCAGGTTAGTACTAAATAAAAAATAACGTGTTTTGTATGATCCCTCTTATTTTGGTAAAATAATTAACATTTTGCAGATTCTCCAAGGTGTATGTAAACTTATGACCTCAACTGTATATCCATGTTACATTTGACTGAAAACTGAAAAAATGCATGATAATACAATATAATATAATATAATAATACATTTTTGATTCCGCATGTACGGGGTGCTGAAATCAACCCAGTCTTTCCAATGGTTCCATCTGCGCTGCTCTATAAACAATGGCTCCTGAATGAGCCTATTTCAATAAAAGATTAAGCACTTTTACTGGAAATTGACCTTGAGCCTTCAAAATCAGAGAACTGCATCTTCAAAGCCGATGCGTTCAAAGGACGCTCTCTGAGTGTATGCGTGTGTACATGCACCATTTTATGCTCTTGGATAGTCTGTGCAGGTGTGGAGAAAGCGGACAGTGGATCTGTTTGGTTTTGTACTGTTTATTATTGTCTTCAGCTCACTTGACTCTTGACAGAGACAGAGTGAGATGAGCAGAAAGGGGAGGGTCATTAATCATGGGATGGAGGTTGGGTTCTGAGCCAGACTCGTCCATAGCATTGGTTTCTTGCCTCTTTTGTCTTCTGCGCTGAATGAACGAGAGGGAACACGAGGGAACTCTGGATGATCAGTCAACACGCTCTCATGCCTCTACTGATCACAGAGCACTCAGATGGAAAACAACAGAAAGAACAAGAAACATAAGCCTCTCACAGATCTCTGTGGCCCTGTTTACACCTGGTATTAACATTTCGAGTGAGCCAATCACAAGCGGTCAGGTGAGACAGATTACACAGGCATCTCAAACGCTTCTCCAGTGACCATCTGTGTAAGATCTCAACAAACAACAGCGATTTTTGTAAGCACGCACATTGTTTTCTGTCAGTCAAAAGATGGTGAAGATAGAGATGTTTTGCTGCAGTGATTGTTGTTACAAGAGGAGATCATTCAATGTCATTTTAAATATTTCTTATTTCATTCTTTATTATGATTGAACACAAATTATCTATCAACAATAGCATACTTATAAGTCAACATTAAGCTTGATTAATCAAACCTGTAAAAATAGTATTTGTTTTGTCAACAAACAGTAACTACGAACAACAGTACATTTATAAATTAACATTAATTATGATTAATAAAAGCTGTAACAGTTTAATTTGACTTATTATGAACAATCATATGAACAATAATATATTTAGAAATTAACACTAACCTTGATTAATAAATTATTATTATTTTAGTATCCACAAATATGAATTAAGTATTAACGATTTCATTTTTAATAAATTAACATGAACTTTGATCAAAATCATATATTTATAAATTACCATTAACCCTGATTATTCAAAGTTGGAGCAATAGTTTTCATTTATCATAAATTAAAACATGAATTAACTTTTATAACAATATTTATATAAATTAGCCGTACCTTCATCAATGAAAGCCGCAATTATTATTATTTTTTTTAGATATTTATTATGACTAAGCACAAAAATATATTTATAAATTACCATTAACCTTGATTGCTCAAAGTTGGAGAAACAGTTTTCATTTATCAACAAACGTTAACTAAAAGTAAAGAGCAAAAATAATAATAATTATTATTATTATTATTAAAAAAAAATTAACCTTGATTAATTAAAGCTAGTAAAAAGTTTATATTATTTATTAATAACAAATATGAATTAACTAGGAACAACAGTAGATTTATCAATTACCACTAACATTAATAAAATCTGTAAAAATATTTTTATTTTATTTATTAATAAAACTGTTATTTTAAATTGCAATATTTTACAAAATTACACTCTATGCATTTTAAATTTGACTGAAAACTGAAAAAGAATTGCTGATAATAATAAATTAGTTTTTATTTATTATCAGCAAACATAGACATAAACATAAAATAGTTTATTTATAAATAACATTAACCTTAACTAATTAAAGCTAGAAAAAAATGTAATAACAAACATCAGTTAACTAGGAAAAGTAGTGTAATTATTAATGAACATTAACCTTGATTAATAAAAGCTGTACAAATAGTATGATTTATATATATATATATATATATATATATATATATAATGAGCAATCATTACATATGAATAATAATATATTCATAAATTAACACTATCCTTGATTAGTAAATGATGTAAAAATAGTTTTATTTATTGTCAAACATGAATTAACTTCGAACAATATTATTTTAAGAAATTAACATTAACTTTGATCAACGAAAGCTGTATTTTTTTCATTCATCAACAACAAACATTAACTATGAACAATAATACATTTATAAATGACCATTAATCTAGATCAATTATTTATCATCAACAAACCTTAACTAAAAGTAATAAAGTAATAAAATAATTCATTTATAAATAACATTAACCTTGATTAATCAAAGCTAGAAACATGAATTAAGTAGGAACACCAGTATATTAATCAATTACCATTAAAATTAATAAAAGCTGTAAAAATGTTATTTCATTTATTAATAAGAAACATGAATTAAATACGAACAATAGTGTGTTTTTTTTTAATGAACATTAACCTTGATTAATAAAGTTGCTCTCTGTTAGTTCAAGATAGAGTGTGCATTACAACTAACGTTAAAGGGGTCATCGGATACAAAGTTCACTTTTACATGTTGTTTGAACATTAATGTGTATTTACACATCTACCCTATAAAGATAAAAACCCACGCAGTGGTTTTTAATTAATCTGTAAAAATAATATCCCCTTTTTCAAATTCGGCGTCACACCGACAGAGGCCGCTCCCACGATAGTTGACTGACATGAGCATGTTACCTCAGACCCGCCTTAAACAGCTGTAACAGTCCGACCTCCATTGTTTCGATGCCTGAGCAGGGATGTAAGTTAGACAAGAATATCTCCTTCACTTACAGCAGAAGTGAGTATAAGGGTTTTTCTATCAATCTTTGCGATCACCTTTCCTAATAACGTGCTAGTTAACAAGTTTAGCCACTAAACGCGGCTAAAGTAAACAGGCTCGTCTCTCCATAGAGAGAAGAGAGGGGCGGGGCAAGCAGAGCTCATTAACATTTAAAGCAACCTCGACCAGAACAGGATGATTTTTGCAGAGCTAATTTTGGCAAGGTAAAAAAGATGTTGTTTTACACTACCATTGAGAATTTTTAATCAAAGTATATTATAGACTTTTCATTAAAACCCTGAAGAATCATGGAAAATGGGCATCCGATGACCCCTTTAACAAATTGTAAAGTCATGTTTTTGAATCACAACACAGCAGATCCCATTTACTCCAGTATTTACAGTAGCAATCTGAGGCACTTGTTAATACTAACAAGAACACTGTTGGGCATGTTTCCACCATTATTTCCAGTCTTCAAACAGTGGTGGCATTGCACAAGCATGCAATACCTTAAAAACCGGTCAGAACATCACACTCGCATCAGAGAAGGAAACTCGGCTGCGTTGGATGCCAGTGATACCCAGATGTGGGGCCCGCAGCTGCTGGCTAATTAACTCTTCTCCTCTGCACACCTGTATGGAGGAAAGTCTGTCCTGACAGCCACTGTTGGGCCTCGCTGGGTCTAAACATGCAATTGCACAGCAGATGTTGTCGCATTTCACACTTTGTTGAACAAATATTTCACAGCTTTGAAAAAAGGCGTGGGACGGGTGGCCAACATCGGGCGGAGAATAACAGCTACCTGTAGCCTACTGTTCACACAGATGGCTGAAGTCACAATTTAACAACCCACTCATGTAAATCACACTTTGATTTACTGTAAATGTCAATGAGACATCTTTTAATTCTACGATTTAGAAACGCACATCCCCTACTTGCCATTCCTTGTGGATTAATGGTGTTTTTTTTTTAATCGTTAATGATGCGGTAATCAATTAATATCTCAAAATAAACAGCAGAAACTGGCAGTAGGTTGCACACAGCTGAATGGTCTGTTTACTTCCAAGTTCTGTTTGCATGATGCTGATTTTTAATACACAGGGAAAAAAAATAGCATACAGAAAGTATTTTAATTACGGCGCTTGGGGTGGCAGAGAATGACATGCATAATTTCTCATAATCTCCTGTGTTGTGTATAGAAATATGTATTTTTTTAATAAAAAAGTCAAGAAAGGAAAGAAATTACGCCGTTTTCCTATACAAATTGACTTTCCTTATTAACTCCTTTATCATTTTTCTCTATGAGGCGAGGATGTAGGGATCGTAATAATATCTAGTTTAATATATTCAGCTGAAAGATGGTGCTCAGGGGCCTGTGCAGGGAGCTCATTCTCTGCATGGGTGCTATTTAACAGGGCCAAACTCAGTATGTATGCTGTGGACCAATATGCCATCCTGTGTGTCAGCAGTTTGGAGTCTCACAGGGTTCCCGATTGTCAGAGAAATGAATGGAAGACACTGGCCTGGCAAAACTGTGGGGGGGAATATACAAAAAAATGAACTGTGTCCACCGATAGCACTGTTTATCAACATGCATTTTGTGGGTCGCTTCTAAGCGCTATGCGGACTGCAGCAGACTTATGTGATCTGGCGTACTTTACTGAATCGGCTTTTTAAAATGCCAAAAATGTGCTTGGCTACATTGTGTTTCTGGTATGTGCTTGTTTATAATGCTCTTCTCCATCATTCAAGCATCATTTGATGAATTGCTGCTGTTATGATCGATAGAAAATGTATAGAAGCATTCTTGCGCTATTACTGCCTGTGGCACGTTAACTACATTGAGTTTTCCGAACGAGGCGCAATTTATAACAAAACTAATTTACATAAAGGAGGCTCGTTAACATGAAAAAACAACAATGACTTCATTTAAATACAGCGAGAGCTATTTAAGCACCTTAAGGGAATGATTCATTCAGAACTTTTTATTCTGTCATCATTTATTCACCCTAATATCATCCCAAACCTCAGTCTTTAGAAGGAAAAACAATGCATTAAGAGCCAGGGGTGTAAACTTTTGAGCAGAATGAAGATGTACATTTCTTACTTTGCCTAAATATCTCTAATATTCCAAAAGTTTTCACCCCCCAGCTCTTAATGCATTGTGCGTCCTTCTGAAGCATCAGTGAGCGTTTGAACCTTCTGTATAGTTGCATATGAGTCCCTCAGTTGTCCTCAGTGTGAAAAGATGGATCTCAAAATTATACAGTCATTGTTGGAAAGGATTCAAATACACAAAAATGCTGAAAAACCAAATAATCTGAGGGACCTGAAGGATTTTTCTGAAGAACAGCAGGCAGATTACCTGTTCAGGACAAACAAGGGACTCATAAACAACTATCACCCCAAAAAAAAAAAAAAATACAAAAACACAGCTGTGTTCAGGTAACAACACAGTATTAAGAATCAAGTGTATGTAAACTTTTAAATAGGGTCATTTTTAGAAATTCAACTATTATTTTCTCTTGTGGACTATATGTAAACATCTTTTATGTGAAATATCTTATTCAGGTCAGTACTAAATAAAAAATGACATGCATTTTCATGATCCCTCTTATTTTGGTAAAATAATTAACATTTTGCAGAATCTGCAAGGTGTATGTAAACTTTTGACTTTAACTGCACATGTAAAAATGTAAGATTAAACAACTTAAATTTCTTAAA
>JAHKKF010518543.1:26593-39412 GCA_019740295.1 Labeo calbasu
AAGCGCAATCTGTAAAAGTTGAAAAAATACCCAGCATGCCCACTAAAAACATCTGTAGGATGCTGGTAATTTATTCTTCATTGATGAATGAGTCTGACAAACACTAGAATGTTTACATGTTCCTCCCTCACAAACACTTCATGCACTAAATAGCTCCGGCGAATCAACTTTTTCTGCAATTTCGGATGAAACCGTGTGCCTCTCACGCACCACTGCGATCTGTGGACATGCGTGACAAGGCCTGACGGAGGGGGGCCGTCTCCTACACTTTCCTGACACTTATATAAATGAGCAAACAGACTGAGAAAACTTGAGAAGGGAAAAACAAGTCATTTCCATGTATGAGACATCTCATTTTACGCCTTCCTATCAGTGTCTGGCTGCCGAGATCTGTGCGCGTGTGGGCTGAAGTGCTTGTGTCAAAAAGAGGGATTGTATCATCTGTCCTCTGTCCTTCTCTCTTGTTCTCTGTTATTCATGCCATTCAAACGGCCCTCCCCTCCAGTGGCTTGCTCATGCTTGAAAGTGAAAGAAGGGAACCATGCAAGGCATGTTTTTCCTTCTCTCCTTCCTGTCGTAAAGGGCTGAGAGGGGGGCGATTAGTGTCTGCTGTCTCTCAGAAAGTTACAGCTTGTGTACCAGGAGACACAGGATGTTACCACTTGACAGATGAAAAGCGAGAAGAAAAGCTTTTTGGAAAAGGAGAGAGACAGGTTGCATGATACAACGTACATGAATATGTGACAAAGGTGCACGCAATCTGCCGGGACCTTGTGTTGCTTGTGTTTAAAAAGCTAGCTATTGGGGAGCTTGTTACGCACCAAAATAAATGCTATATACGCCCAAGCGTATTACAGGTACGTAAAATTAAGCTAACTATACTAGAAAACTTACACAGGTAAAACATTTCAGCACATAAAATACAGGACGACCATTGCAGTCCGATTACAAAAGACATGAGCTGGTGAGGGAATCAGAAACAAAGTGTGAAGAGTCTACTCCAACTGATTCTCAAACAAATGACTCTTTTGAACCATTCCTTTTAAGTGAATGAATGTATTCCAAATTTTCCTGAGAAATTACTCTTTATAAAGCATATCTTTGAATGAATCAGAATGAAATTGAATAAAGAAATTAAAGCCATAAAATGCAACCACTGTAGACCCAAACAAATGACTTTTGTGAGCCATTCCTTTAAGTGAATCAAAATCACACACTGCAACAAATGTATTCCAAAGTTTTCTTGACAGATGACTTCTTATAAATCAGATCTTTGAGTGAATCAGAATGATATCAAATTAATCAATCAAAGCCATAAAACACAACCAATGTAGACCCAAATAAATGACTCTTATGAGTCATTCCTTTAAAGTGAATCAAAAACACACAGTGCAATGAAATGTATTCCAAAGTTTTCCTGACAAATGATTCCCTAGAAAGCAGATCTTTGAATGAATCAGAATGAAATCAAATAAATGAATCAAAACCATAAAATCCGTCGGCACCAATACCCTCGTGGATAGTGTGCCGACATATAGCGCCATTGGGCTGCGGGTGTCCCGAGTTTGAATCCCGGCTTATGGACGTTTCCCGATCCCACCCCCTTCTCTCTCTCCCACTTCGCTTCCTGTGTACAGGTCTAAGTGTTTCTGTTTCCTAGAGTGAATAAAACATGTGAACCAGTTCTTTTTAGTGAATCAGAAACATACAGCACCCAATGTGTCCCCAATCAGTGATTCTTATGAATCATCTGTGTTGTTTATTATTATTATTATTAGAAGTACAAAATGAGAATTTGTAAAAAAAAAATGTGGGAGGATTTCGATATAAGCCAAGAAGTGGTTGGTTTTCCTTTGCTGTAAACAAAAACTTGGTTCTCACGAGACTAGCGCATTCTCATCAGAGCTTATGCTATGCCTACTTGTTTAGCCAGAGATTATGGTTAATAAAGTTTAAATATGGATCATTTTCTTTCACAAATGTATCGATTCGCTTCGGAAGGCTATATTAGAATGAAGTCATATATACATAGAATGGCTTGAGGGTGAGTAAATCATGGGGTCATTTTTATTTTTGGGTGAACTATCCTTTTAAAATAATTTTATCACTTATCACACTTAAAAGACTCATTGTGATTTTGCCCTGTGTAAGCATATGGTGCCTCCACATCTCAAATCATTATTCCACATTGGCTGGACATTAAGTGTCGGCAGATGAGAGGCATCAGCCCAAAGACTAAAACCAACACAGGCCGGTCAAGTTCCCTCCAAGCGGTCTTTCCTGCTTCTTCATTACAGAAAATTCCGGGACTAATTGCCCGGACCCCATGCCATCTGATAATTACCCTCAGATGCTGCCTAACCCCCCTTTAAGAAGAAAACGAGCTTGAGACATCAGTTACTCTTGCCTTGGAGGCATCTCACAACATTATGCCAACAGATGTCAGGCATGGCCACCACCAGGCCCCCGGGTGGCGACGACAGACCGCCGGCGTAGTGGCACTCGTACCGTAACGTTCGTCTCCCGGGTGTATAGAAACTAAAATTAGGGACAAATCACTGGTGGTCAGTATTGGTGGGAGAGGGTACATTAATAAACAAAAGAAACAAACAAAACGATGCAATGGAACCAGAAAAACACCTTGGCTCCGGGCACACAGATGGTCTCTATAAGGGTGTGCTATCTCACAGAGAGACCTCAAACAAAGTACCCAGCAGTCCAGTAAAAGCACTCCTGCACATCTGGCCTTGTTTGGCGGCCCACCCAGCTCTGGGCTCACCCGGCATTTCATTGAAATGAAATCAACACACCGGGCCCATCTGTCACATTGTGCACTGTGCAACCTCACTGCATTTGAGATAGATAAGTAGAGGCGGTATAATTATTTTTTGGTGGTATCTAAAAAGTCTTTAAAAATTAATTTTAAAAAATAAAAAAAATACACATTGGGTATCAAGTATTTTTACTATCACCTTTTGTTCAGTTTAATGTGTCCTTGCTGGATAAAAGTATTAATTTCTTTTAAAATAAAATCAATGGAATCTTGTTCCTGCTATATTGTCTTGGCACAACTAGTTCCACTGCACGCACTAAATGCATCAACCAGCCAATCAGAAACCAAGAACTCTTGTGCACCTTAACTAATGCAATGCAATTCAGAACTTGCAAATGAAGTCAAAAGGCCAAGATCTGACCGTTATTTTTAATGGGATCTCGTCAGACCTATCTGCATTCATGAAAGTGTGAGCAGCTGATGGGAGCCGGCGAAGGAATATACGGCACATTCCTACTTTCACCTCTTTCCTTCTTCCCTAGCTATTCAATAAACATCAGCAACACTGTAGAACAGAAGGATGCCCTAACATGGCCCAATGCTGAGAGGTTTTGTTTCAGTAATGGAGGCGGTACAGACGGGAGAGAAGAGAGAAAGATGCTTGAAGATCAGCATTCATGTCAGAAAGTGTTGAAGTGGAAAGAGGTGTCACGCCTTAAGCACTTGACCTTCACATGACCAAACTGAGAGATATAAAAACCGGAGACAGCTGACTGAGATCATTCGCTGGAGAAAAAAGTGGTTGATTTGGCCCGAATCAATTACCATAACTAATACCATAGAGAAAAGAAAGGTCATGGGCGAGTAAATACAAGGTTTTAGTTGATGATTCACTTCAACGTATGTTGAAGCGCTTCTGTTCAACGTATGTTATGGCTGCGGGTAGAGGACAGCTCTTTGAAAGAATTAGTCCACCCAAAATGAAAAATATATTCAACTCATATGACTGGTTTTCTTCTCTGGTCACTCTTTTCAAAGCATTTGGGAGCCTACAGTTCATAAGAGAAGCAGCGGTTCTCATTTAAAGGATTAGTTTAGTCCTGAATTAAGATTTCCTGATAATTTACTTACCCCGATGTCATCCAAGATGTTTATGTCTTTCTTTCTTCAGTCGAAAAGAAATTAAGTTTTTTGAGAAAAACATTCCAGAATTTTTCACTATATAGTGGACTTCAATGGGAATTGAATATTTCAATGTGCAGCTTATCTAGCAAAACGATCCGTCATTTTCTAAAAAACAAAAATACAATTTTATATACTTTATACAACAAATGCTGGTCTTGTATTAGCTTGACTTCATGCATTACAAAGTCATGTTGGAAAAGTCACACATGACGTAGGTGGAAGGTACCAATCCAGTGTTTACAAAGCGAAACATGCAAAGAAAGTCAAACACCCTTTACAAAAAAGCTAAAACAACGTCGGACAATTTTGAAGTTGGAGGAGAAAATTAGATGTTTTTCACCCTACCCTACCTTTTTGAACTGAAGTACACGGAAAACTTACCACGCGTTACCTTTCCCCATGTAAATATGCAATGCGTGAAGTCGTAGACCCACATCGCAGAACTAGTGCAAGATGAGCATTTGTGGTAAAAAGTATGTACATTTTTTCATTATTTAGTTATTTTTTTTAGAAAATGACCAATTGTTTCACTAGATAAGACTCTTATTCCTAGTCCGAAATCGTGTGGAGCACTTTGAAGTTGCATTGAAACTGCAATTTGGACCTTCAACCCACTGATCCCCATTGAAGTCCACTATATGGAGAAAAATCCCGGAATGTTTTTCTCTTTAATTTCTTTTCGACTGAATAAAGAAAGACATGAACATCCTGGATTACATAAAGGTGAGTAAATTATCAGGAAATTATAAATCAGGAGTGAACTAATCCTTTAATGAACAAATCATTCCTTTGAATGATTTCACATCTTTTCAATTAAACTGGTTGATCCAATTCAGAAAACTGGTCTGACTCATTCATTCGTGAATCAGTCTAATCCATTCAACTCACTGATTCAATCTGATTGTAGAATTAAAAACTAACTAGAGGGGAAGAATTTTAGTATATATCGACTTGTACATACTACTTTTATGTCAAGTCTTTTGGTCCCCATTCATTAAAATTGTGTGGAAAAGAGCAACCACCAAAAAAAAAAAAAAGTGTTTTTCACAGAAAAACTAAATGTGACCTGTGCTGGCAAAATCAGTCGGTACTTTATAGGGAGATCGCTTTTGGAGAAGCGCGTCTTATGCACGTGCTTTGCAAATGTCACACGATTGTTTTATTTTTATCAGCGTGGGTTTGAAAATCATATTTCGTTGGACTCATGTCATCGAGAGTTCAATATGAATATTCACAAAGCTGGAATGCAAAATGGTAACTCTAAAAAAATGCACACTGTAAAAAAACAATTTGTTGAGTCAACTTAAAATAATGTGTTACCCTGCTGCCTTAAAATTTTAAGTTCAGTCAACTCAAATAAGTTTAGTCAACTTGAAATGTTAAGTTGTACTAAGTCACAACTATTTGAGTTGGTAAACTTAAAAGCTGGACTTGTTAGCCAGCTGCCTTACAATTTTAAGTTGAATCAACTCAAATATCTAAGTTGTCACTTAGTACAACTTAACATTTCAAGTTGACTAAACTTTTTTGAGTTGACTGAACTTAAAATTTTAAAGCCAGCCAGGTAACAAATTATTTTAAGTTGACTCAACAAATTGTTTTTTACAGTGTACAAATAAAGATCACTTTAGATGTTTAATTACTACTTGGAGCATTGGGATTGCTAGAAGAGGGATTATTTTGCCAGCACGGGTCACAAATAATCTACATACAATGTATAAAGCAATACTCACACAGAGGTCACTTTCTAACCAAGCAGATTTCTGTTGTTTTTGACTGGATTTGTACAATTTTGCCTTGCAAGGGTGAATGTGACTGCACCCAGGTGGAAATAACTCTAATTTATGTCCTAGAGAGCTCTGTAAATCTCCATAAGTGAGTCCAAAACTTGAATGGCTACAGTTACGCAGTTACATTAACAGTCTATTGCAATTTGAGCTAGAGCCAAAAAGCATTAAGAAGAACCAGAAGAAACCTGCTTCATCATATTTAACTTCTGCCCTCACCAACCATCTCAAAAATGCACAGACGCATACTTGACCACACAAAACGAGGCAAAACAGCAACCTGCGAAAATGTTGAGCAGTCAAAGACAATAGTTAACAGATAACCTGGCTGTACGAGAGTCTTTGTGCTTTTTAAGCAAAGCGCATTTGCATGCAACTGGCATCAATGGGTCTGGTAATTAGCAGCAGTGATTAACCGGTCAGCAGTGGAGGCCCGTGTGGAGGCAGGTTGATCAAGCCACCCCTCCTTCCTGACCCTCCTGGAGGCTTCGCTGCATTCTAAGCAGCAGCTAGTGATTAACACTGACACAATAGTGTGGGGCGGGAGCACCGCCCTGTTGACATGCCAGCAACCCCTCAAGAAGAACATATTGCCTCCCTCGCTGCTACAGATATATGTGGTGCATTTGAGCATTTTGCGGCGTAATATTCCCTTCCCATCATTTACAGTGATGAATAAAGCTTTTCCGTGCAACGTATTTTCTGTTTGTTGAGCAGCAACTCAAATAAGTAGCAAACGATCTGATAATGCTGTCTTGTCTGAATCTCCGTGCCATTTTTTCTTCTATTGTGTGACCATACGCCCCCACAAATCTGCTCAACAAGCTCACCCTGATGTTCTGAGCAAGGTTTGGTGCTTGTTCAATGGAGCTTTGATTGCATTGAATCTAATGTCCCTTACAGGTGTGCAGACAGAGAAATGTGCCTGAAATTTATCACCCATCCCTGCTAGAAAAAAAACAGAAAAGAAAAGCATAAAACCAGCATGGATCAGCTGGTCCTGCTGGATTCTCAGCCTTGTAGAGCTGTTGTACAGCTGGTTTAGCATCTACGACGCCTGTAGAATAAGCAAACCTGTCTTGCAAACTAGTAAATGATAAAAAAGAATTTACATTTTTCAGTGAACTATCCCAAAAAGACAATTTTACATTTTTAGAATTTTGTTCCTCTTTTTCATCCTGACTTTTAATTATATACATACTGACACTGAGGATCTGATTATCACGGATCAGAAAATCAACAAAATTTCAGATTCAGATACACTTTTTTCACTTCAACCTATAGTAAATAGTTCTGGGTAATAACTGAGTTACTGAAAATATCTGAGTTACTTTTTCAAATAAGTATGTTGAGAGAAATTGGGAGTAAGATTTTACTTTAGTTCTAGAATAAATGTGAACATGCATTAAGTCATCTTACTCTAAATCAAAAAAAAAAAAATAAAACAATCAGTATTGCTTAAAATGAATAAAAACTGTGAAATGCAACTCAGAATTCGACGCAAACTTGCAATAATTAAATATATTAAATAATACAAATATCCCATTTTATTAACCAGTGTCTTTGTTGCTGACCTTCGATGATCCAATTCAACCTTAATAATAAGCAAAAATTACTTAAGATAAACTAACATTTGTTGTTTGTTTGTTTTTATTGCTGAAGAGTGTTGAACTTTCTTTCTCTGCATTCTACAGTACAGACATAAATGTACTTTTCCTTCAGCCTGAGGCTTTTGGTGTGAAAGAGCTTTTACATTTGCCAAAAATAGGACCTTTTATATTAAAAACAAACAAGCAAGCCCTGCCCAGATTTAGAAAGTAACGCAAAAGTAATGTAACGCATTACTTTACAAACAAATAAAATGTTTATATTTTTAGTGTTCAGGTGTTTAAATGTATTTTATTTTACTTTTGTATGGTTTCAATATTCATTATTACATTTTTCTAAACTCATTTTTCACTATTTATTCTCTATCATCTTAATAACACGCTAATAACCTCGCTTTTTTAAACGAATGGTACGTTTAAAGAAGTTCACTTCCAGAACAAAAATTTAGATAATGTACTCACCCCCTTGTCATCCAAGATGTTCATGTCTGTCTTTCTTCAGTTATAAAAAAATTATGTTTTTTGAGGAAAACATTTCATGTTTTCTCTCCATATACTGGACTTCAATGGTGCCCTGGATTTTGAACGTTCAAAATGCCGTTTAAACGCAGCTTCAAAAAGCTCCATTCTCCAACTTCAAAATCGTCCTACATCGCTGTTTTAACTTTGTTTGTAAAGGGTGTTTGATCTTCTTTGAATGTTCACTTTGTAAACACTGGGTCTGTACTTCTGCAGCGATGCAGGATGATTTTAAAGTTGGAGGAGAAAATGAGACGGGAGGTTTTCAACATACCCTAACTGTCATGAACCGGAAAAAACAGAGTTCGGGCAGACGAGACAAGACGAGTGTTTGAGGTTAAAAAGTATATAAATTGTCATTTTGTTTTTAGAAAATAACCGATCGTTTCGCTAGATAAGACCCTTCTTCCTCGGCTGGGAAGTGAACTTCTCTTTTAATTATTTTTATAAATAGAAAAAATTATATACATATATATAATATTTAAAACAACTTTTAAGTAATCTAAAAAGTGAGAATACATTACCTAAAATTTAGATTTTGTTACTAACTACAGTTTTCATCACGCAATCCGAAATAATGGACTACTTTTGTAAGTAATCTACCCAGCTCAGAGTAAATGTAAAGGTCTAAGCTTTTCTGTTTTTTTAGCAGGTATAGTAGTTTTAAACAAAAACTGGCATTTGGATGCTTCATACAGTTTGTCCTAGAAGAGAACAAAGCCCGCCGTATCTGTGCGTCTGTACAGATTCACAAGGCGGCAGTCAGCCGCTCAATCTGGCTTGGAAACGCACTACACAAACTGCCTCAGACTTCAAAGCGAGCTCTTAGAGACACACTAAACCGCAGTTAACGTTCAGGTGAAAGTAACTAGAAGTCAATTACATGACTATAAAAGGTAATAGGAGTGATTGCGCCGCCACCGCTCAGATACTGCCTCCGTGTGCTGCCGCAGCTTCTCTCTCCCTTTGTCGATTTAAAGCACTGCTGTAATGAGAGTGATATGGCAATCAGGCAGCTTAAGCAGCCAGTCAGCTACTGAGGAGCATTTCGTCTGTGTTTGTGTCCAAGCTGCTGGGCTTGCTGGGATGATTACAAGAAGCCAAACGCCGCTCGTTTCATCAGCATTCCATCAGAGAGTTTTTTTGGGCCAATTTCGACTGACTTCCTGCTCCAGACACATTGATGTCTGAACACAACCAAGAGGTGTTGTTTTCGGTTTGTTACGCTGGCATGTTTCGCGGCAACCCAGTGCAGAAACTAATCGAGCTGGCTGCTGAGAATATGGATCCTTTTTAGCTTCACAACTCTCATACTCTTTTCCATTTCACCCAATTCTGAAGAGGTTCTGGCAGCACATGTATGATAAGGGACGGTTTCTTTGAGCAATGCCCATGAGATTTATTGGAACATTTTCAGAAGTGCAGGACCTAAAAATGGGCGCCTAAAAGGAAACCCGGTGATGATATTTTGGCAGCGCACCCAAGAACCACTTCAACAGCTTGCGAACTTTAAAAAAGCCATTTTAGAGTAAATTTCATGTCATATAAAATGACATAAAGCAATATCCATATTATGTAAATCAAGTACAGCCGGTCATTTAAAATGAAAGGTGGTCATCTTTAACGTAATGGCGGGCCATTTAATTTAATGCAGTAAAAAGGGCATCTGCGATGAAAGGGTGCATGTGTGCTGGATATAAATGATAGCTATCAAACCGTCCTCACCATTTTAATAGGCATGTAGAAGAACACTTTCCACGAAGTCTGCGCAGATCCAGTTCCTCTTTCCTCCTGCCCAAATCTGCGGCACACTTATTGTGTTCCTGCCTCTTCCTCTCCCGTTCACGGTCTGATAGCATCGATTGGCTGGTCAGAGCCAGGAAATTCCAAAGAGACCAAAATAATTACAAGGAGATAAGGCTATCTACTGTAATTAACCACTCTCATCTGCCGGCATGGGCCAGGGTTCCTTTTAGGCAGGAAATAAATTATCCTTCAGAACTTGCCACCTCTGAAATATAGGAACAATTAAACTAGAATTAGTTCTGATCCATGGTCCCTGCAATCAAAAAAGGACATATTTCAACCATAGCATTATGGCACTATTACACCCTACTAATTGTCAACACTGTGTGCAATAATGAATTGTATCATAGATGGGAAGGGCAAGAGCACAATTACCTGCAATTCATTATATTAGGGGTTTTTTTAAAGGACATGTACAAAACCAGCGAAATGGAAGATACAGGAACATTTTCGCGGAATTAGCAGGTGTACAAAGGAATATAAAATAATTAAAAATACCATTCATAATAACAATAATAATTTAAAGTATTAATATACATCTATAAAAATAATATCTAACATATGTGACTATAGAAATTATAAAATGTACTACATATTAAAATAATGACAATACTGAATGTATAAAAGTAGGGACAAATATTGAAATAATTGAATAATGACACAAACCTAAATATATAAAATAATAATAATATACAAAATCTAACATTTTAAATATATACATATATATATATATATATATATGTATATATTTGTGTGTATATACTGTTTTTACAACGGTAGGAAAACATGAAAACATACTGAAAAATACAGTATACCTACAAAATATATAAAATCAATTTAAAACTACTACTACTTCTAATATTAAGAAGAAGGAGAAAAAGAAGAAGAAGAAGAAATAATATATAAAATATCACTAAATATCACATTTTAAATATTAATATAAATTAAATATATATACTAAGCTACATAATTTTTAGATAATTTATTATAGAAATTATATTATTATGTATAAAATATAATAGTAATGTTTTTTATAACAATAGGAAAAAATATCAAATAATAACAATACTATATGCATAATAAATAATAAATTAATAAAATGTTTATAAATATTAATAAAAATATAAAAAATAATATGCAAAATGTTTAATTATATAAATTATATTATAAAATATATTGTAAAAAATATCATATGACAACACTGTTTTTATAAAAATAGGAAAAAGTATTGAAATATAATTAATTAATATATGTATAATCAATTAAAAATGTGTATATTAACATTAAAACGTGCATATTTAAATTAATATACAAAATATGTAATTACAATATATACACACACAATTTCAATATTTTAATATTTTAAACAGTATTGTCATATATATTTATAAAGTGTTTATTAGCAAAAACAGATAACTATTTTTACAAATTTTCAAAAATCATGTTTTTTTATTGTTTTATTGTGTTAGTTTGCTGTATTTTTGTAGTTATTTTTACTTAAGCTAAATAACACAACTGCAGTTTAATTGAGATTAATTGGAATGCACAATGAAAAAACATTTTTGAAAATAGTTAAAAATGGTTACAATTTGTTAAAAGTACGTTTTTGCAAATGAACTCTTCATATATAAACAAAAACAAATGGTACAGCATGAAGAAAGGCTGCTCTTGTTTATTTATTTACCTCAGTTATGGACAATTTTACACTGAATTATTACAGTTCGACTTCACATCCCCAGTGCATATTTTATAATTTTTAAAGAAACTTTCAATAGTCTTTTAGCTTTGAGCAAAGCTATCAGTATGCCTTTTCCTTTTTCCCCATGTTGAAAACAACTCAATGTTTGGGAGAGGAAGAATTTTAATAAGCATACGGTAACCCCGAAGGTAATTAGCTAGAGGATCAAGAGCAGCAAAAGCGCTTGATTCCTCGCCCATTTGAAGCAACGTTACAGCGTGTAGCTGCATTAAAGACTAGCGCACAGCTAACCAACGGGGAGAGGAGCTGCTCGGCGAACCCCATTTAAACCTGACGCTTTCAACGAGCATTTCTAATCCATTTGTCTATCTTGTTTCCTTGTTTTTCTACAGGGACAACCTCTTTTTACTGGCCCGCCCTCTGAATCTTTTCGAATTCCTGAAAATCATAAATTCCCAAACTGTTTCCGCGCCTACAGAGGCAGCGCGGAGTGCTTGGCATGCCGAGTGTTATACTGCAGTAAACAACAAGAGAAATTCCTTTGAGCTATTTTGACATTTCACCATCAAGTGAAATGCAAATGGATGACCCTTGGGCAACAGTACTCTCTTTCCTAACAGGGTTCAGATGGTGAACAAGGGCACTATGGTGGGAGCAGCTCAACCAAACAGAATTTCAGCCATCAAGATTTGTACACATAACAATGACCCCCTCGCTAGAGTTTAAGATGTCAAAGCGAATAAATAAGATTGCGTCCATGTTTACAAGGATGTACATGGCTGGTTGAGAATTTAGAGATATTTTGAAAACAGAAGGGTGACAAAGCTTACTTTGGTTGGTCTTTCAATATAAATGCATGATAACACTTATATGCGGGGGTCTTTTATATGCTGCAGCATAAACAAGGGCTGTTGTTTATTTACTTCAATTACAAGCAATTTCATGCTAAATTACAGTGTACAACATCATAGTCCTGGGGAACGTTTTACAATTTTCATTACTCATCACTATGCAAATACCAGTGCATATATAATATTACATTTTCTAATTTTTAAAGAAACTTGCATCTTTCCTAATAACTTTTCAGATTATTTGATTTTAATTTTAGTACTGTTATACTTTTTATTAATATTTGAAGTTTATATTGTTACATTTGCCATTTTGATTTTAGTTTTATTAGTTTTTGTTTTTGTCATTTTAGTATGTCTGTGTTATAGAAGCCCCTGAGTATAAAAATAAAAAAGATTATTGCGACTTTTTATCTCACAATTCTGACTCTTTGTTTTTCTCAGAAATGTGTGATATAAATTCACAATTGTGAGAACTAAAGTCAGAATTGTGAGATAAAAACTGAAAATTGATGAAATTCTGATTTTGACTTTTTTTCTTGCAGCTGCAAGTTTATGTTGCAATTCTGACATTTTTTTTCAGAACTGTGTGATA
>JAHKKF010518545.1:0-16603 GCA_019740295.1 Labeo calbasu
CTGTTACGAGTTCTGTAATGAGCTGTGGTTGGATCTTCCATCAGGACAATGATCCAAATAAAACATCAAAATCAACACAAAAATGTGTCACTGAACATTAAATGAAGCTTCTGCCATGGCCGTCCCACTTGTCTGACCTAGACCCTATAGAAAATGTGTGAGGTGAACTGAAGAGAAGAAGCACCGGCATGGAGCTGGGAAACTGAAGGATCTGAAGAGTTTCTGTTTGAAGGAATGGTGTCTGATCTCTTGTCAGGTGTTCTCCAAATTCTTCAGGCATTAAAGGAGAAAACTCAGAGCTGGACGTTGCAATAATTGGGTGCCAATAATTGCAGTCAACATGAACTAGAGAAAAACATTTATTTCATAATGAGATTTTCCCCCTGCTTTCCATTGCTTTACTTCAGTGATAGGTTAGAACTTTGTGAATGTTTTGAATAAAAGAGTAAAAAGATAAACATTGCAGATTTATTTTCACAGCCACCTTTGCTCATATTTACCAAGGGTGCCAATATTAGTGGAGGGCACTGTATAAGTGTCAACTAAACTCTGGATTTTCAAAAGTATGTGAAATATTTACATTTCACGGCATAGAATATTTCAAATATGTCCAAGAGCTTTACACACCGGTCTGTTATTGTGGCAACATTTCCACGCTCCTAAATATGACGTGCCACAAAACGAAACGTGATTGGTCGCTTTACCTGTCAGTCAAATGACCTCTTGGGCAGGTCTTGGCCATTCAGAGTGGACAAAGTTCCCAGACCTTCAGCCGTCGGTCTGACTAGAAGACTAGAAGATGAGTAAATTAACAGCTCTGTGTTCTGTGTTGGGTGAACTATTCCTTTAAGCTCCACCGATCGGTCTGCCTTTGTGCAGGCGGTAAGAGCTCAGTGTTAATTGTATCAAGCGAATGCAGCTGACCTTTGAATCTGGTTGATTCTATAATAAGCCTCATATCAGCACCAGGTCGAGCTGGATGGTGGGTAGATAATGTGATGTGATCCTAAAGTGGTGAAGGCGTTTAGTGAATTTGCCCTGTTGTTTCCCACACCAGACGTTCAGATCAAGCTTCTCATTGTCACGTGTTTCTCGTCTACTGCCTTAATTAGACCCGCAGACTCTGATTGTATTCTTTGATATTGTGTTTTCTGATCTCTTAAGCAGTATTTGGTCCGTGCTCATTGACAGTATTCCCAGTGTCGCACAGCTGCCGCTGTATCTTTGACCTTCTTAATTGCAAGTGCTTTTCGGTTTTTATATTTTGCATTTTCATTTAGCTGCTGACAGCACTGTAATATAAATTAAGACATTAGGGCTGCTTCTGTTCTTTACATATGTCTGTTTCTTTTGACCTTAAAGATGCTATTATACTCCACAGATGTATTTATTGAAAGTGTTGAGAAATCTGTAAAAACAAACAAACAAAAAAAAAAAGACTGTGAAAAGACTTCTTAAGTGTTGTTAATTGTGGGAAATATGTGAATGTGCACAAAAGCTAATTTAAGTTCCCACTTTCATGCTTTGCAGCGGTTTGTCTTTTGACCGAAATTGACCGAAGCTGCTTTTAGGTTCAAAATCAAATAAGTGATTAGCGAGTTTTCCATAATTGGCTGTGAATCACTGAATCGTGCAGTTAGGACATTGATTGAATTGGTTTGGTTGATCAATATTTTAGTCATTTGTGGTTGACTGAACAGCAGAGTAATGGCTCACTCATATTGATGGCAGTATTTTGGCAAAACGAGCAATCTGAGCAAGTTTTGGAACATTTTTAAAATTTGAGCTATTATTATTTTTTATTAGCCTCCTCCTCCTCCTCCTACTGTTATTATTTTTTGGATGGAATTAATATTTCAAGTCAATTTACTGCCATCTTGTGGTAAAAACAAGCAAAGGCCATAAAAATATTTGACTTTTTGGCTAGCTGGAGAAAGTGTTATGCATAATGTATCATTACTAAATACTTATGAAGTTGCTTTTGCTTTAAGAAGCTAAATCCTTGATTCATATCGATGAATATGTTTCTAACTGATGCATGATGCTTGTAACTAACCCTTATTTCTAATGTGACTTTGTTACTGCAGTGATCATACCTTCAGCCAACTGACTCCAGATCAATAAAACATGGAATATATGTGATAGACTCATAATGGTATGATGTGATGATGACATGATAAGGTTAAATATGGAACTGTATTAGTAAATTATTTAAAATATTTTATGGTCCATCTGAATGAACTATTTCCTCCCTGTATTATGATTTGCCTTCTATGTGCTGTAATAATATGGTGTGAATGAGTCTAAAAGCCTTTGAAAAGCCACTGCCCCAATGTACATAACTGTTTTATATTTATTTTCTGTTCATGAACATGGGAACAAATCCCTTGCTTTTAATAAAACATTGATGAAAATGATATTAACCACTCATCTTCTTCAGCAGAGAAATATCAGCACAGGTATAAGGCACATTTGGCTCTAGCAACTGAAACTCTCTTAAAACACATTTTAAATGCGTTAAAGCACACATCACTCACTAAACTGTTTAAAGTGTCCAGAAGTGGACATACATTGTGTCGTTGGTGGTGTAGTGACTTCATAGGTATTCAGCCATCTTAAGCCTTCAACACACTGCACAATTTTAGCAATCCTATACGATTGCTGATCACACTGTGCGACATAGATCTAATAAACTTGGGCACAACATGCATGTAGACTGTATGATGATGATACCAATTGACTTGTATGCTATGATGCACGTTACTATAGAAGAATAAAACGTCATCAGCGTGTGCTAGTGGTAAACAAAAAGAGCATAATGAATCACACTTTGGCAGTTGTAGTTTTTATGTGTGCTGAAAAAAGTGAAAGTGAGAAAGAGGAAGGAATAAGAGCTTGAGGTCAGCAGTTTTGTTTTAGCGCCATGTCGTGTTGATTTTAATGTCACATTTTTATTGGCTGGTCAGTAAACGTGGGTCGTGGCAGCAAACACACTGTGTGATGATCAGGCTGCATTTTTAAAACTGTCAGAAAATGACTGTTGGCTGTCTTTAGTCACAAGGCCATGACAATGGCCATCTTTGAACCTCTCTCAATGTAAGACATAGGACTACGGATTAGGAGCCACGATCACAGAAATTGCATGACTGTTTCAAGATGCCAATCTTTCAACTGGAACAGCCAAAAATCATGCAGTGTATTTCGGGCTTAAAGGCAAACAGTTTAAAGGGTGTTGTGAATGGCAGGGACTCAGTGGAGAGGATGATTTACTGACCATTAATTGCTCATCAGCAGTCCAACACTGAAACTTTGACTAAAATAAAGGCAGTAAAATTAAACTAACTTAACAGTTTAAAATAGAAAACGTAAAATCAGGACAATTCCCCATCATCAATCTAATCAAGCCCCGCCTAAATGCCACACAGGATTCATTGTCTTTTCTTACCTGTGACAACATATTCTTACCTGTGAGAAGTCCCTTGTTAGATCACTTTCTCCTGTTATCTCCAGTGATCTCCTTCCACAAACAAACGTGCAACAGCGAGTGAAACTAGTGGTGTGTGCTCCCTGTCCTCTAACTCTCCCCCGTGTGTGTCGAGTCCCACCATGTATTCTTTTAACCACCTGTTCAACAAATACCAGTTTGGGTTAACTAATTCCTGTCTTCAGCCTTGTTTATACCATGGCAGAAAACCAGATCTAGAAACAGCATGAACCCAGCAGTGTATTCACCTGTCCACCCTGCTGACCTGCTCTTCTCCCTCTCACAAAATGGCAGCCCTCCCATCTATGTAGAGGAGTTCCTCAAGCTCTCCCACCTGGTGTCCTGGAGCGATGACACCCTGAAGACTGTATTCTTAAGTGGGTTGGATGATCCTCTCTTCCAACAATTACCAGCGGGAACTACCACCTGTATCCAAAATGGTATTTTGAATATGTATTGTAGCTGAGTGGCTCCTTACTCACCGTAGGCGACTGAACAACAACACCAGGGCCACATAGTCAGAGCCTCCCCAGCCCACTCCTTTCCTCCTGGTGCTGGCTTTCTTTACCACAGAGACACCATCTGCCTCAGAACTCCTCCCAAGTCCTTCCCCACCCTTCATCACACCTGCCACAAAGCCAGAACCAGTGCCTGCAACAGATCCCGAACCCAGAGAGCCCCTTATCCCCCACACAAATCCAAAGACAGTGGGATGATGGTGCATGATGAAGATGAAGGAGCATGGAACCAAGGTGAAGCTGATGGGTCAGAGGGCTGAGATGGAGACCAGAGGTAGAGCTAGGAGATCATCACACCAAGGTGGAGCTGAGGATTGAAAGTTCCAAAACAGATCCAAACAGCTCAATGGGACTACTGACTAAGGAGCTGAGGGGCTGAAGGGACCCAGTGGAGATGGAACTGTAAAACTGACTGGAATTGACAGAGAAGGAGAGGGAGGGAGGGAGTCTGGGTGAGAATGATGTTGGCAAAGGCGACTTCACAAATCTGGGGTCCACCTCAGAACCTGAGCCCACTACATGTGAAGAGCCAGAGGCAGTGGCTGCCAAAGACTTTCCATAGAGAAATGTAATTCTGGAGCCTGAGTCACTGTCATGCCTGACCAGGTTCATAAGACGGCACCAATGACTATTCCAGTGGGGATATTATTGGAGCTTGGAGTTGTTATTGGAGCATGAATTATTGGAGTTGGACCCTGCCCCTGACCCCCTCTCTTTGGTGCGCCTGTGGCAGCCTATGAACACCGGCAATATAATTCCTTTCTATATCCAAACCATGCTTCCTCTTTGCATTCCATCCAGCACAGACTCTCCTCTGGTTCCACTCAGCACTGGATCACCTACATCTCCACTGGTTCTGCCCAGCCTTAATCTTCTGTGTCTCCGCTGGCTTCATCCAAGCCTGAGTCTCCTTCATTAGCCAGTTCTCAGTCGCCTTCAGCAACATAATTCCCGCCCAGCTTCCCTCTCTCTCCTCCTCTATCAATTCCAGCCAGTTTTTTGGTCCCGCTCCCCTGGGTTCCTTTAGCCACTCGTCCCCTTGGTCGGCCCTCTGACCCATAAGCGCCACCTTGGCTCCATGCTCCCTTGCCTTCATCATGGACTGTCATCCCACTGCCTCTGCCAGGTTCCCTCATCCCTCTGGCTTTGCCTTGGTCAGGTGTCACCCTGGTTTCGCCATGGGATTTTAGTCCTTTGGTTATGCCTCAACCCTCCATCCCTTCGACTTCACTGGATTCTGTGTTCCCTCTGGCTCTGCTTTGTCCTTGGACGCTCTGGTTTCACAGCGGCCTTCCTGGTACTCTGTCTCTGCCTCAGTCCCACAAGCCCTCAGCTCCTCCTTGGTCCTCCAGACAAGTGGTTTTAGCCTGGCTCTTCAGCCTGGGTCTATGGTGTTTCCCTACACCAGCTTCTCCACTGCCATCTCAGCTTCAACCAACACTCCTTCAACTCCATAACTGTTTTCAGTGCAATTATTTACCTACATTTGTCCATTTAACGAGCTGCTCAATAATTACCTGCTTGGGTTCACTAATTCCTGTCTTCAGCCTTGTTTTTTTTTTTTTTTTGAACATGAGATGGAAATGTTTTTTTTTTTTGCAAAAAAGTCTAACTAACCTAAAAAATAACCTTGAACGGGTGTTAACGTAACTGATGATATTCACAGCCTTATACGACTTGGCACAAGCTAATTGGTTCATGTTGCGTACGCAGCCAATGAGTTTGCACCTTTACCCTTACATGGCTGGTTGGCCTTCACTTCAGCTTTTCGCAGCGCACTTTCAAAGTTCCTCTGAAACCCTCCACCTTCCCCAGCTCCACCTGTGTAGATCTGCTACGAGTTATTTTATATGCTATTTGTGCAGCAGCAGTATGTCTTAAATACTCACAGCACCGTATCGACATATGCTTTGGCAGTAGCAAGTTCCTGTACTCGTTTGCGGCAGCAGCAGCAATAATCTACAACTACAGCAATAACCAACAACAGCAGCAATTCAGCAGCAGCGTAGCAGATCTATACCGCCAAGCCCAAATACATTAACATTGTCATGCTAAAATTTTGAGAGTTGTCATGGAAGAAAAGTGGTTTCAAATATGACATATTATATGACATATTATACTTACTGAAATTTACAGATATTAAATGAATATTCAAATACATACATGTAGTTATATGCATATCTACTGTGTGCAAAATGAAAATATGGTAACATACACTACTGTTTAAAAGTGTGGGGTCAGTTAGGTATTTAAATATTTTTGAAGGAAGTCTCTTCTGCTCCTCACAACTGCACTTATTTTATTTTATTTTTAAGACTGCACTTATTTAAGTCCAGTTCATCCAGTTCATCATAGCCATAAGCGTTTAGGCAAAATTCATGACTGATAATTACTGCAGACATTAAGGCTGCATTATACTGCATATGAAAATCATCAGAATGCTGAACCTTTATCCTGAAATATATGGAAATATCATGAAGAGAGAAGTAACCAATCATGAGCTCTGATCCATCTGCTACATTCCTGCATTCCCTCCCAGCAGCCTTCCGTCTTCCCAGCGTGCCGCGCGTCAGCCAGAGCCTTGCAGTGCTATATAAAGCGGCAGTGGGCAGAGGGAGGGCTGCCGTGCAGCGGGTCACTCAGACAGACAGGAGCCGGACACACTCAGCCTTCACTGGACCACAGAGAGACAGACAGAGAAAGACAGACAGGTCAGTACAGACGCACTGAGAGGAAGTGGAATAATACAGTACGGAAATGCCTTATCATGTGTGTGTGTGTGTGTGAGAGAGAATGAGTTAAGCTCTTTAAGGTCTAGCTGTTCACAGGCTGATCAGGGTAAAGCTGCATGAGAATGTGTTTTGACAGCTGCAATGTCAAATGGACAAACACGCAGATGTATGTGTTGTTTCATCATTGCAGTCGTCTTGTGTTTTCTCACGAGCTGCACAATGCAGTGCTGATCTCACGCTCAGGAATAAACAATCTGATGGAATCAGTTGCATGTTCTCCATTGTAAACACGGCCTCATTTACGTCAAACGGAGACACTCTCCTCTCTTAAAGCTACAGTAGCTCCGTCGCTATGGCAACAGCAGAAATGCGGTTTTCTAGCGGGTTTGGGAATGTAAAGCGGTCTTGGCTCCGGTTTTGTGGCAGACAGCAGCTGGTGCCGTAGAGGAACATCTTTTTTTAGCGTCTCTTCATGAGCGGTCATGAATCTACACGATAGGACAGGATCGAGGTTTCCCTCATATCAATGTCACCAGAAACTGATCACAAGGTGTCCAGAGATACGTCACATGACCCTGAGTCACATTAAAACACATGCAACCAGTTCTAAAATTTGATGGCTGATTTATGAGGTCATATGTGACATTTAATCTAGTCTACAGACACTTACTGGGATCCCATATTCCTAAAAATAATCTATTCCTGAACAGGGTATGAAATAGGGCTTGAAAGCACATTAAACACCTAATGTTCAGAAAATGCTGTTCATAAACTAAATATTATATGTTACTATGTCATTGCATTAAATGTTATTTTAGATTTATTATACCATTTTTATATTTGCCATTTTTGCAACTGTTTTCAAATTTGTGTCAGTGTAGCTTTAAAAATGACATCAAATTAGTAAAAAAAAAAAAAAAAAAAAAAAAAAAAAANTTTATATTTGCCATTTTTGCAACTGTTTTCAAATTTGTGTCAGTGTAGCTTTAAAAATGACATCAAATTAGTAAAAAAAAAAAAAAAAAAAAAAAAAATATATATATATATATATATATATATATATAAACTGTCAACATATATTTAACATTTAAACGTTAATATATATTTAAATTACTGTATATTAGTATAGATAGATATATAAAGCTAACTAGTTAATTCATTAACTTGTATGTCCCACAACATAAAGAAAATTATTTTTTGATCATTTTCTTTTAATAACTTACAAAATTGTACAGATTACATATTACAACTCAACAACTCTAAAATTTAAATAATAAACTGTAAAAATGATTTTGTGAACATTCTACAACATTACTGAAGTACATTTACAAGAAAATACTATTTAAGTCTTCCTACTTAAAAATTTCATGTTACTTGCCATTTCTTTGTAATTGTTTACTATCAATTTCTGAGTGAAATTTGCTTTTACACCATTGTATTTATTTATTTATTTTTCAGTTTTTTTTAGTGGGGAAAATCATGCAGTAACAAGGTTAAATAAGTTCAGAACTGCTATTTGCAAATATTATAGGAATGCACAAGTTTAATTGCATCATTGAAATCTGCATTAAAATGCACTGCATACAGCAGATGAAGGCTTCGTTTGCAGCTGCTGATAGGAAGCCATGAGCAGCTGTCCGCTGAGAGAACTGGCTCATATTTACACCAGCTTTTAATAGAAAATATTACAAACAGCTCTGTGCACCTCAGGTTGCATTTGTGCCTTCCTGTCTTTGGCTCGAACATGTATCTCTGCAGAGTTACGCTGTCTAGTAACCAAAAACTAAGCATTCTGTTACCAAATCATTACATAATCAAAGTCCTTCCAAACATTTCTAGCGCTGATTTTTGAGTCATGGGAACATTATTTTTATGTATAATAATATGTGTATATAGTAGTGTTAAGAGCGGCTGAAATTCCAATGTAAAACAAACAGTTAAAAACAAAATGAATGCTTTATTTTTAAATGCCTCTTGCACGACACACTAAACAGTCCAATATCTCAAATAATGACAGCTTAGTATCACGTTAATTGCACAAGAATTAAGTCATCTGGACAGAAATGGCAGCGTTTGCTGAGAATGAGCCACATACTGTACTGAACTGTAAATAACACAAGCATGAACACAGCCATTAAAGCTGCTATGATTTTTTTTCATATAGACACTTCACGTCAGTAGAAATAAGACATGTAGCTGCAGAGAGCGAGAGCCGCTGAGCCTGTTTGCTTCACGTGCTCTTGAAACTCTGCCATATTCAATTGATCAGATCTGCAGTGTCATACTGTACTTTACACGCATGTAGATCATACAAACAAGCTGCCTGGTTACAGCCAAGAACAACAGTCTCACATGCCAGAGAGTCCTACAAAATCACCATAATTGGCCGGAGAGGCAGTGCTACAGAGTCCAGTGCTGATTCAGGCCTTTGGGTGACATTTACAGTGGCTCAGGGTCACCCGCATATAAAGCAGCCCACTGGAGAACAGATCAGTGCATTACATAATGCAGTGTGTCAATGGAGTTCACTGCACAAAATCCACATGCACTGCCAGTTTGCACATGTATCGTGAAAAAACACTGTGCATTTACACTTGGTCAGGAATGTGTCTGAAAGCACTGCTTGAAACTCTTTGAGTGACAGGATTGCAGTGTGTTTCAGTGCCTCTTTTTTTGATAAATGAAAACGCATGAGGGGCAAACAGATCAGCAACTCAGCAGCATTTGACTATATTTGTCTGATATGCAAATCATTTTATAATACTTTGTGAATGTGAATTCTAGAAGTGCTTTAAAGTGCCTTGCATGCCATAGTTATTATATTGGCTTGACAACGTCAACATCAGAGTGGATGGAGGAAATAGGAGTGGCATGCTTTTGTAATGTTTCCTAAAACACATATTAAAAGCATTGTTCTCATATTTCCAGACTTGTTGCTTCAGCTCATTTGAGTTGATTTACTACAGCCATATACAATTTATACATACAATTATAAATGTGTTTTTATGTATGTAAATGTATGTATATAAACATGAAACATGATGTTTTTCAAAAATTTGCACCAAGCCTTTCATTTTCAAAAGGTTTTGGGGTTAAAGTTCAGTGCAAAAACAGCTACTATGAAGCACAACACATTACTTACAGTCACGTTAGCTTGACTAACTCTAACTATTAAAAAACGCTGTCTGTAAAGTCTCAGATACATTTGGCTCAAAGTCACAGCAAAATGATCCAACGGTAAGCAGAGATCTGACATTAATATAAATCTTCACTAACTTACTGTAGCGCTGCTGTTTTAAAATAGCACTGCAGCTAAAGCACAGACCAGCAGGACCAGTCTTTGAGAACACAGCATTTGCATGCGAGGCACTGTGGGTCACATGACCAGCGGTGCCGTCACAAGAAAAAGGGATCTGTTTACACTTGCCATCCGGACACTCCAAGACAGCGTATTTCAGCCTGGCTGCAGAGCTCCAGAACAGTAAGACACACTCTTTATAAGCTGTTCTCCTCTCTCTCTCTCTCTGCTGTAGTGTTCAGAGCCTTTACGCTAAATGAATTCTGTCTGGAGAGACTCTTGAGTCACTGCGGTGGGTGTGTCGTTTGAGTGTTACTAACCTCTACATTTCAAGCTGTTTCATACAATTAATAACGTAGAGAACAGGCACAGCTGTTCTAAGTCTGCAGTCTAAGTCTACGCATGCCGTGGTTATGATATAACGTATCTAGAATTATATGCATAAACACACGTCACAAGTGAGACTAACTCTAACTTGTGACTGAAAAATACCTCTGCAGCAATAACTGATGGTATAAATAGATGTAAATAAATGAATGTTTGAGAGTTTTGAATTCCAGTCAACTTTATTCTGTTTATATTGTAAGGCAGTAACACCCCTTTACATCTGTAAGCGGTGGGTTCCTCTTCTGGGTTTGTGATGAGGTGTGACTAGTTGGTGTCACATTCTCCACAGCTGCGAGAAATGCTGGTTCATGTATGTGTTCATAATCATCTCTTAGTGCATCTAAATCTAGTTTTTGATGCAAAGATGTGTAGAGCGATGCCTCTAAACGTGTCATTGGCTGTTTTACAGTGCAGGCTTTTAATAAAGTTCTGTATTTTAATTTGAAAATAGCGTTCATTTGGTGTATCATTCTTAAGAAACATACTGTATTTTTGAGAACTCAAAAAGGAGCCTTTGTTGTAAATTAACTGTAAAAACAAGTCGTTGTGAACAGATGAAGATCAACACATGAACACATTTGCACTAATCAGCAGAACAGCAGAAGCACAGGCGATAAGAGTCAAATGTGGTGAAGTGTGTGAAAGCTTGTGCTGTTCCTGTCTGTGTGGAGCAGCTGCCACTCTGAAGAATACTATATATATATATATATATATTACTGCGCGCATGGGCCAGTTTGTCTTCGGTTATTTCGGGATTATCAGTCTAAATTAATACACAAATGACAAATAAAGTAAATTGTAAGTCAAACTTGAGATTTTACTGGGGCACAGCAGATTTTTGGGGTCTAGCGACGCCCATGCCATTGACTAACTGTATTGTTGCATCCCTAACATATATATATATATATATTTTGAGGAGAAATATATATTCGATGGAATTTGAAAAAAAAACCAAAACAAAAACAAAAAAAAAAAACAAGCCCAATATTACAAAATATAACAATAATTTAAAAAATATATTTTATAATTTTACATTTTCATTAAAGCCAAGTGTGAATCTCAAGTGTGAATCAAGTTAGAGCTTTTAAGCATTTTAATTTATTCCAAAATAATAACTCAAGGCAGGAACAATTTAAACAATACATTTTATTTGCAGACTATTCGCTATTCTTCTTTATAGATAACTTTTAACGAGTTGATTACTCACTATGACAGATCATGTTTACATGCCATTTTAAGTCTTATCTGAATTAACAAAGTGGTCATATCTAAGTGTGTGAGTTGTTTATTTTTTAAATTGGTCATTGTTCATTCAGAAGAGGCAGGATTTATCCAATGAACCATTCACAGCCGAACATAACCAGTCATATCCAAACATATCAATGATTGGCAATGCATCCTCTTAGCTGACTTTCCCTAATTCATTTTCAGTTACCCCCCACCAAACTCACAGCACGCTTTAGGGGGTCTGTTAAAACTCAATGGTCTCAGTGGGTCTATATATAACAAATGTGTTCAAATAATTAAACAAAAAAAATAGTATTAATGATTGCAAACAAACAAACATAGTAATGATTTACGTTTTAGAGGTTTTTGCGAGAAATAACATGTATAGCTTATTCACTCGTGCGTAGCATGTGACCTGTACACAGAGAACAGCAGCTCTGGCAGTGTAAAGATTAAAGTTTGTTGTCACTACGAACATGACACGATTTTTCAAAATGGCAAATGTTCTGCGAATCACCGGCTGTAAAAACAAAGAAACCGTAACTTACTTGTCCATCTGTTCTGAGAAAATGTCCTGTATCTGTGTAAACGATGCCTTGACTCGCATTCATCCGCGCATAGAAACCAGGTCGAAGAGCAACCAAAACAATGTTCTTCCGCCAAACGCGTGCGGTTTTATTTTTAACCGCTTAAATGTATTGTAGCATAATTGTATTGTAGCATAAGTTAACTTCAGCACAAAACACCTCGTTTAATTGTAAGGATCATATTAGATAAGGGAAAATCCACATAAAAAGTTACGAGGACTGTTTTAATAGCAAAAGACACTGGACTGATATTACAACTGAGTTGACCTCATATCTGGAGCAAAGTTTATTGGCCTCACTCTTGGTAAATGTTCAGCTCAGGCAGTAGGAAATATTTTACTTCATTTACACAGTTACAGTAGAACAATAGCAACATGACCCGGGCAGAAAAGTAAATAAATAAAGATGAGTCAGAAATGTACGCTGTGCGTGTGCATGTAGAGAGAAAGAGAAAGAGAGAGAGAGAGAGAGCGAGAGAGGGAGGAGTGTAAATGAATGAAGTGTTGTTTGGGTCAGTGTGTGACGGTGTTACAGGACTGTGTTGGGAAACACTAATGCTTTGAGCAAGCTGAATCTTTATTTCAGCATGAAACTTTCTGATGAATTTTCTAATCTGTTAATAGGAATTCAGATGAAAATGAATGAGTGACAGACTTCAACAAAGCAATAGTTCTGTACTCTTTATCTGAACTAATCTTTGTCTTTTATTGCTCTTACAGGACAATCTCTCACATAACAGGCAACTATGGCAGGTGAGAATTTCTTTCCATCTACAATATTTTACGTTTTGAAAGTTTTTTTTTTAATTCTTTAAATAATTATTAAACATTTATGACTGTTTATGACACGTACAATTGAAAAATGAAAGAAACTGCCTTCAGTAAGTCGTAGAGCTTGTTAAATCAGACTGGGTCAAGACGTGCCATGAAACACAATGAGGGTTTCCAAACATGGACCTGGAGACAGATTGAGATGAACAGCAGCTCTGACCTTTACACACACAGTATCGTTGTGAGCATTAAACTCAATGTCAAACACACATATGGAGAACTAAGCAGCAAATAAACAGTGACCGTCGACATGAACACACGAACAAACGTCTTCACCATTCATCAACAACATCTGATGGTCTCTAATGACCTCATGTGGACATTCGTTATATTGCAAGAGCTTCCGACAAGGCTTTTTTTAAAAAAAAAAAAAAAAAAAAAAAACCTAATTGTCTTACTTAAATCAGGGTTTTTCCAAACCTGTTCACTTTGTATGTCTCTCTTGTCAGACACACCCAGTTCAGGTCTTGCCGTCTACTACTGAGCTGATGAGTTGAATCAAGTGTGTTAGATAAGGGAGACATACAAAATGCGCAGGGCAGGGGGGCCTCCAGAACAAGTTTGAAAAACCCTGATCTAGTAAACACAATTAGGTTAAAATACCTAATGTGAACATTGTTTTGAAATGTTTCTAAACCATTAAAATGTCAACTTTTCTTGTTGTGATTATAATGTTATTTAAACTAAAGGTTACTGTTTCATACAACGTTCTACTAACTTTTTCACACAAAATATAACATTATTTCAACATTTATTTTTTGAATATTCTAAGAACATTGTCCAGTTTTCTTGTTGTAATTAAAATGTTATTTAAAGCTTTCTTAAACATTCTGCTAATGTTATTTTTACCCAAAATAAACATGTTTTAGAATATTTCTAAATGTTTTACATTACATAAAGGCTATAATAGATTAGTTAATAAATTAATACGACATAAAGGATTATTTAAGTTTAATGTCAGAGCACATCTTACATGTTGATACTGAACATACACAAAGCAAAATACGTTTGAGTGTACTGCCTTAATGGTGAACATTTTGTACATTTATGTCGTATTGGTTGCAGTCATTGTTCACATGTCATCAGTACTTCAGGTTAAAACCTGTTTGATGAAGCTCTTCATAATGTTGGCAACAGTTGCCATGGTGACCTCAAGCATTCAGAAGTAACTTAAGAAAAGAGCAGAATCAGTGTAAAGCTAGAAGACTGTGGTCAAAAATGGGGTTAGGCTGCTTGAGTAAATCAGCAGTCGCTGCGCTGAACACAGATGGTAAATAATTTCAGCAGAATGTCAGTTGGAAATCATCAGACTTCAGAATCCAAGAGAGTCTTAAAGAGTTCATGAGCAGTGATTTCATATAATAATAGTCTCTGTTGATTCACATGCTACATTTGGACTGATTTGAATGTTTCATTCTGTCACAGATAAAATTAAAAATGCTAAGATCGTCTTTGTGGTGGGTAAGTTGAATTGCCTTTACATTTCACTTTGTGTACTAACAATCAATTATGAAATCAGGTGGTTTTGTGAATTTAAACTCATAATCATAAGCAGAGAAACTTGCTGTGAAAGCAGATCAGCTTTCTGTAGGAATGACAAAAAATTGGAGTATGTTTTATTAGAAAATATTATTTCAGTCTTTCTGTTTCAAAATTGCACATTTAATTCAACACTACATGCCATTTCTTTGTAATCATTTGTGGAATTATTTGTGAAGGAAAATCCGTTTTTTTGTTTTACTGTGCATGAATTTCTAACTATAAAGGCCAATTCACACCGCGCAGACAAACTCCAACAAACACGTTTGTTGGGTTTTGTTGGAACATTGTGTTATCCCTGTCGGCATCTGTTGTTTTTACTCGAATGAACATGTTCAGTTAGCATTTGTTGGGGCAGTGTGAACATGACAGTTATTTTTCATTAAATTTGAAATCCAACAGCCAACTTGTATGTTGGTGGCCTTTAGTTTCAAATAATGCACTGCTTTTATGGGTTTTTTTTGCGCTATATAGACCTCTTAGTAAAGCATGTGTCTCTGAGCCGCCTCTCCTTCTCGTATCAGAGTGGCTCTAATGTGGCTTTGCTTCTGTGTAAATGAAATGATACATCAGAGCTGTTGTCATGGATACTGGCATTCAAACATGAGCATCAACACAGAAGATTTTGTCAAATGTAGCTTTCAGTGGATTTACTGTGATTTCTGTGCAAATGTATTCACGTCGTCTCTGAAAGACCTCGTCATGTTCACATGCTTTGTGCACGCCTTTTGGTGCAAAAGCAACATAAACAGAAAAAAAGTAATATTTTTATCAGAACTGTAATTAAAGCAACATGATCTTCAGCACTGTTTATCCATTTCAAATGTCCATTGTATTTGAATATACACTAATGGTCAAAGGTTTTGAATAATTATTATTTTTTTAATATTTGAAAAGTCTCTTCTGTTCACGAAGGCTGGGTTTATTTGATCGAACATGCTGTAAAAATGGTAAAATATTTTTACTATTTAAAATAGCTGTTTTGTGAATATATTATAAAATGTAATTTATTCCTGTGATCAAAGCAGAATTTTCAGCATCATTACTCCAGTGTTCAGAGATCCAAACTTGTGACAAGTATTGTATAAAAGCACAGTTTTTGAAAAATATGCATTAAGAATGTGACATACAGGACACTTAAATGCACTTTTTTCCCCCACAAGGTTTCTCCTACTTTATCTCATAAACCTATTTCAGTCAATTTTAGCTTTTGCTGCTTTGCAGATCCATTATCAGTTGGTTTGTAATGCAACAAGTTTGAACAAAGCAGTTTCTTTCAAAAAAGGCCCGCTTTCATCACCAGAAACACAAAAGCAGCACACTTTCTGAGTGCTCTTGACCAGCTTTCTACAAAGTCTACAAATATATATTACGGTTTGCAGTATATTCACTTAGAAAACATTTTAAATATTTTACAATTTTAATGTATTTTTGATCAAATAAATGCAGTCTAGGTGAGCAGAAGAGACTTCTTTCAAAAACATTAACAAATCTTAATAGTTGCACATTGTGCTGCTTGGTGAAATCAAATCAAATCAAATCAAAGCAACATTACATTGATCTGACCAGTGTTCTTACGTCAGGCGGCCCCGGCTCTGGAAAAGGCACCCAGTGTGAGAAGATCGTGGCAAAGTACGGCTACACTCACCTGTCCTCAGGTGACCTGCTGCGTGCGGAGGTGGCGTCCGGCTCAGAGAGGGGCAAACAGCTCCAGGCCATCATGCAGAAGGGAGAGCTTGTGCCTCTGGTCAGTCCAATCACCCTTCACTTGCTGGATAAAAGCATTTCTCAGTGCTGATGTCACTTCCCGTTAGCCTGAGCTGAAAAATGAACTCTGATGCACTGAGAGGTTCATTCTTGTTTCTGCAGGACACAGTTCTGGACATGATCAAAGATGCCATGATCGCCAAGGCTGACGTCTCGAAGGGCTACCTGATCGACGGATACCCTCGTGAGGTCAAACAGGGAGAGGAGTTTGAGAAGAAGGTAAAACAACAAAGT
>JAHKKF010518547.1:0-24319 GCA_019740295.1 Labeo calbasu
AATACATTATGTATGTTAACAGTTTTGTTCAATAAAACCATATGATTACTTGCTTTTGATACTTTGTTTCAACTAATTACCATTGCCTCATTGCTATTATATATGTATTTTAAGTCATTTCAAAGGTTACTGTTACCTAGTCCATTTTTATTACTACAAAAATGATTATAATTATACAATTACTCGATTAGTCATCAGAATAATCAACAGATTACTCAATTACCAATATAATCTTTAGTGACAGCTCTACTTCACATAAACCCATTATTTACCTTCAGCAAATAGGAAATAAACTTTCATTCGCGCTTTAACATGATACAGGCTATGGCATGCACCGCTGCATTTGTGAATGCAATTAAAAAACTTGCGCAAGAACACAGAATAACGGCTGACAGAACAGGAAAATTGTTTTTTACTGACATACGGCCTGACAAAATCTCATCTTCTGCAACTAAATAAACATAATTCTTTTTAAGAAATAAAGAGACAGAAGCAGCAGTTTTAAGTGGGGTGGCCAACCCTGCGTTAAACATTTTTAATGCCGATAAACTGGAAAAATTCATTGCCTGCGTTAAGGCATTAATTTTGACAGCACTAAAAAGTACATTGCAATATATAATACAATGTAGAGAGGCAAAGTGTCCGTCCCACTATCAATACAAAATGGAAGTGCAAAAATAATGACAACCCCATCCTGTCTTTGCACAAACGAATCATCCATCCTAAACTCTATGGTTAAGCCAATGCTGTTGTGTAAAGCGGGCCGCCATTCGCATTGTATATAGATAAATAAACCACATTTGACTCCTGTCCACTAGGGGGCACTAGGACATGCTAAAGGACAAGCACACATAGTGTAACAAGATCTGTCCACTGGAACAGGGTGTTCTCACCCCCACAAAGCAATGTGGACAACCTGGGGTGGACATGTATGTGGGTTGCTGAAGTGACATGGCATTTTCACTGTCCCACAAGATAAAGATGAATATAATTAACACTGTCGTTACTTAAAATGCTGTAAACTATTAAACATTTCTTTGTCCTAAATGGAACTGTTATTATAAAAGCTGCAGTGTTATTGTTTTTTTTTTTTTTTTTTGAGCCAAATGTCAAATGTGTCCCATGGTGTGACTGTCTCAGGCATGGTTCAATAAATTATAACTTTTACAAACTAAAATGAAAACCATAAAAATGTTCTAAAAATACCTAATTGTACAAGTGTCCATTTTAGAAAATGGCAATCATTTTTTTTCATATTTTTGAAAGTGTAGAAACTTGATACATTTTATCTCTGAAAACCATGTCCTATGGTGTGACACCATATGCTGATTTTAAATCAGACAATTACAGAAGAAAATATTATTAGTTAAAGGACCCCATTCATGATCATGTTACTGAAGTCCCTTGTCAAGCCCATGACATGTGCACATGGTCAATTTTTGTATCAGAATTGTTTCAATATTTAACTTTTTTGGAACCACTACAAAAGTGTGACATTTTGTTGTCCTTTGGTGCGACACCCCTAAATGATATTTTTTAATTAAAAACTGTATGTTAAACTACATAATCATGGAAAATTATGCCAATTTGTCTTGCAAACCGCTAATGACAGGTTAGCTTGGAATAGCAAGGTCATTAATTGACACAAAATGCTGAAACGTCCTATGGTGTGAAAGAAAATGTCCTCCGGTGTGACGCCTGGACTATCACACCACAGGACAAATATGTCACACCAGAGGACAAGATCTCTTTAAAAAGCATTTCAAATAATTAAATAAGATTTGTTTAACTCCTTTTTATTCTTTTTTGATCATTTTCAGTGCTCTTAAATGTAATAATTATATTACTTAAGCTATGTTCTGATGTTTTTGCAGAAAGCTTGTACTGTTAGTGTCATGAAAATAAGTATAAAATGTGATACTTTGCTTTTGAAACTGAAAGAATTAAGGGAGAGCAATTAGTGAAAGAGAGAGGATACAGAAATACAGACAGAAAAATTACATGGATCCACCAGAAGGGAAGAGAGAACGATGCAATAAAAGTAAATAATCACAATCATGCCTTAAAAAGAGTAGCTATATAGTTTTTACAAACTCAATCACATTTAAATAAATATAGTTTCAATCATATATCAATAATATTTTGCTGTATCATAAATATCAATCAAATTTCGCTGTCGCACATGCAGCAGGGGGGCTAGAAGAAGTTTTGTTGATGACAATTATTTTGGAAAAAAAAACGTTGATATTGTTTGCATCAAAATTAAACTTTCTTTCTCATTTGACATGTTCAAAATTAAATAGAAATACTTTAATAACTACCATTTCTGTAGTTATTAATTCTGAATTATTATTAATAGTATGTTCTGTCCTTTAGTGTGACATAATGTACTATGGTGTGACACACAAAAAAGAACCACAGATTTGTTTTTATCTCAAAATAAAAATAAAAAAAAACAGAGTATTGCAATAGAGGAGACAGAAATATCTCTCATCTTAAAATAATATAATTTTCAGTAGTTTTGAACAGATGACAGCAAAGTTTGTCTTGTCAAAGTTTGAAATTGTCCAACAAGTCATGGGGAAAAATGATGTTAATTATAACTTCATATTAAATAAATAGCACTATATGAAAATAAGTGTTGAACAAGGAAGATAAATCTCTCTCATGCTATTTATATATTATTAAGAGTTTTTTTTTCTCTTAATTTTTGCTATGTCACACCATAAGACAAATTTATGGTACAGTTCAGTAAAAATAATAATAAAAAAAAAAGAAAACAATGAAAGAATTGACAAAGTTAGGGATCCTTCATATTTTCTCAAAGATCAGACTTTACATTTCTTCTTCAAAAATGGTCTTTTACACACACAAAAAAGTACTTTTTTACTTGCTATTTGTCAACTACTCATGTATGTGTGCGCTCAAGAGTCCTTTGGCACGCAGACAAGCAGAGTATGTTAAATATCCCAGAGGCTGTATGTTCGAGTGTCAGAGTTTGTAAGAAATAAGGTATGGGTTTGTTTGGTCACATGTACATGTATGCTGGAGGCCATCTAGCAAACACCAAAGATATTAGAGCTTCCTCAGTGCATTGTTCTGCTGAACAAAGACTGATTTCTTGATGGACCAAATCCATGCTGAGATCTTTTCTCCTCCATGCACAGCTCAGAAATCATTTTTGAAGCATGCCAGCTCCTAATAATTGTATGTTTTTGTTACACACAAAAGAACAGCATGAAAACTCTTCAAAAATTCTCCTTTTGTGTCCCACAGAAGACATTTCAGCAGCCATTTTTTTCAGAAACACAGATGAAACTCACAAATTTGTTCAAGCATTTGGAACAAACATCTAAAGTGTAAGCTTGTAGATGCGACTCCACAGAAGAGCAGAGGACTGTTATCTTTCACTGGCTTTATCAGCCAATTAAAGCCACTCAGAGAAAGACACTCAACACAATCGATCCAAGAGCACCATCACAAGAGTGAAAAAAACATGTAAAATGTCATGACAAATCCTGTGGGGGGTGCCATGGGGATGATACTGACAGCAAAAGACAGACAGGGAGCCACATACTCTGGAGGAGATGTTACATTACCACTCCACTGGAGTTCATTGCGATCCAATTTCAATCTATTTAATTTAAACAGGCTACTTGGGATTGTACTGTAAGTTCCTGAGGATTTGAATTATTTAGGATGTTGTTAAAAGGATGACGTGTAACTGAAGAAAGCAAATGTTCTAGTTTAAACAGTGTTTGGTCAGCATTCTTCAAAATGTCTTTTTTTTGTGTTCAAAAGAAGAAAGAAAATCATACAGGTTTGGAACTTGTAAATAAAGTTTTAGCTGGTTAGTTTTGACAGTTAGTTCCTGCCGGTAGATGCCGTAACAATGCCACATATGCAAACAATAAACCTGTTTTTTTTCATTCAGAAGTTTTGGAATATTCTGAGAAAATTGTTTAGTGCAAGCAGTAGAAATTGAACATCTCTGCGCAATCCCTTAAGCCTACTGCTCAGAAATGAGGAACCGCTAACATTTGTGTAATGTGCTCACCATGTAAAGTTTTCAGAACAACAACAACTCTCTAGATAGCCAGATGCAAAAAAACCAAAAAAAAAACTAGATCACATTAAACTAGTTCGCTCCCTTAATAAACAAAGTGTGAGTGCCTGGAGCTGCAGACTGTTGACGGACAGCCGTTCCTATTTCTGTCGCACTGCAAAACCAGCCACTTTATTTTCCCCCATCCATTATTGCAGCCATTACATCAAAGCCAGCTCGCGATAGCACAAAAATGCTGAATTCAATTACTCTGGATGCTAAATTTTGCTCTCAAAACTAAGAGTCATAAACAAAGCGCAATGCGATGCTCTGTGTTTATTTCTGTTCATGTTATATAGAAAAGTCAGTTGTGTTACTGTTACTGCCATCCTTAAACTAGTTAATGAATTAGTCTTAAAAAAGCCCTTTGATGGAGATGCTAATTTTTGGGTTAATAGTAAATCGATTCAATTTACAACTCATTTTGAAATCAAGCAATCTCATTTGAAATCTCATTTTGAAGATTGAGTTTAGCTCATTCACAATGTTTCTGCTGATCCATGGTTCATTTTTTGTAATGTATCTTAGCCAGGAAAAAGAGAGATAAACTACCAAAAGAAAACACCTTTTCTACATAAATATACAGGCTAATTTGTAATATAAATAACACTTTACAATAAGGTTCATTAGTTAACATTACTTAACTATGTTAGTTAACATGAACTAAGAATGAACAATACTTCTACACTATTTAATAATCCTAGTTAGTGTGAATTTCAGCATTTACTAATGCATTATAAAAATCACAAGTTGTGTTTGTTAACAGTAGTTAATGCACTGTGAACTAACATGAACTAACAATGAACAACTGTATTTTTATTAACTAACATTAACAAAGATTAATAAATAGTGTAATAAATGTTTTGTTCATAGTTTGTTCATGTTAGTTAATACATTAACTAATGTTAACAAATGACACCTTATTGTAAAGTGTTACCGTCATTTGTTAACATTAGTTAATGTATTAACTAACATGAAAAAACATTAAACAATACATTCATTACACTATTTATTCATCTAACTTAAGTTAATAAAAATACAGTTCATTGTTAGTTCATGTTAGTTCACAGTGCATTAACTGATGTTAACAAACAACTTGTGATTTTAATAATGCATTAATAAATGCTGAACTTAACATTAACTAAGATTATTAAATGCTGCAGAAAGACTGATCATTCTTAGTTCATGTTAACTTAGGGCTGGGCGATAATTCAATAACGATAATTATTGCAATATAATTTTCCTCGGTAAAACGTAATGTAGAGTTCGATAAATGTTCGATAGGCCTATAACTTTTATGTGCCAAAAGCGGAACGAAACAGCGCGACTTATTTGAATCGTGCCACACGGACCGTTTATCCGCTCGGACCAACGTTCAAACAGCCGCGCTTCGCGAGCTCACTAGAGAAGATACATTTATTATCTCGATGCGGCGCAGATGTGCCTGAAAAAACCGAGCTCTTTGTTATGAGCGCAAAAAGACGCGATATGTGAACGGCTCCGTAACGCGAGCTGTGAGGTCCGGTGTGAAACACTTGAATTCAGCGATGAACTAGTTTAAAACGATGTGCAACGCCACAGTCAGAAGGCTTTTCAGTCTACACATCGCCATCATTTACCATGGATTTACTGTAGGAACACTCACTGCACCATGGTATTGTGGCAGCAATTTATTACAGGAGTAATGGTATATAATTATAGTATGTATGTATTTGTGATTAAGCTATATCATTATCGAATGTTTTTAGACTACCGTTTTTCATACAAATAGGCTACCTATAAAACCATGTAGTTATATTTTTACCATGGTATTGAGGTACCACTATGTGTGGTTTAAACTATGTTTATCATGATTTAAAATGTATGCTTGCTACTATGGGAGACCAATGCTAATTAAAAAAAAAAAAAAAAGGTCAGAATAAATGTAAATATATAAAACTGAGGTTGCTACAATTTTTACAGATGTTACTGATTGATAATGAACTAAAATTTACCTCTGCATCCTCAAGCTACTATCAAATGTGCATTTCTAAGAGACCAAAAAAAAGTGATATTATTATTACTATCATCATTATTATCAGACAAACCAAACCTTTTTCTTGATTTTTTTTTATTTTTTCTACTTAGATATTTATTTTGTTAAGGAAAACTAATGGTCTGGGTTCTACAGCTTCACTTTGGAGCAAAAATCTGACATTAAACTTGAAAGGTTTGACATTTATCGTGATATTTATCGATAGCGAATGATATTAAAAAAATTATCGTGATGATTTTTTTGCCCATATCGCCCAGCCCTATGTTAACTGTTAGGACTGACTTGTGTTGTTTTGGTTATTTTTTATTTTTAGGTTTTCTGATTTGGGGTGTGACTTGAGTGCCTCTGATGCGCGTCATGGCTCTTATTTAAACATGGTGCAAGAGTTCGTCGGCGGCCAGCTGCTCCGCTTTTGTGTGGGCAGTTTGCTCCAGTTTTGTGACATTACGTTTTGTTTCACATTCATTCACTAGCGCTGACCACACTTCACTGTGCATCCACTCACTCGCATTTCACACTGATCGAACCTACTGATACAGATGTCCTGATTATGTTATTTTGGTTAATTTTGTTGTAATAAATATTATGTTTGAAGTTATTCCGCCGTGTCGTCTCCCTTAATGTTACATCTTTGAGCCAGGTGTAACATAACTAATGTAGTTAACTGTTATCTAATGAACCTTATTGTAAAGTGTTACCCAATACACTTCTACAAATACTACTGTAACAACTTGCTTAAATTTCAGCATTTTACATCAAATATTGATTAACAAACAAATCACTATTTAAAAGGCACAATTTAACTTCATTTTATTTGGATAACACCTTTTTACAATAAAAACTATAAAAGCATTAATAGCTGCCGTTAAATGTATACTCTAAAGCAGTGGTTCTCAAATTGTGGTACGAGTACCACTAGTGGTACGTAAAGGAATCACTAAATTAAATATAAATTAATGTTAAAACAATACAACTTAATTTAAGTCAAGTTTTTATTTTTATATATTATTTGTACATTTATATGTACAGTACAGGTTTACTTACCTGTTTGTACGCACTGTGCAGTGTTAATGCTCAAACTGTGTATTTACAATGTTAAAGTGTCTGACAATAAATATTCTTATTAGGAATAAAACTACCTTGCTTTTGAACTGTGCAAAGATTTAGCTAAATAGTTAGGCCTACTACGCTACTGTATTTTAATGCTGGTCATTATGATGGTACTTGGAGAGCCAAATATTTTCTGAGGTAGTACTTGGCATAAAAAGTCTGAGAACCACTGCTCTAAAGCATAAATACAGAAAAATAGCTATAAACAGTAAACTATATAAGCCAGTCCACCCATTTAGATGATGTGTGCCTATCCTTATAATGTAGCAAATACACAAAACTGAAAGTTACTGTACAGCTTTGCAGCGTATGTCACAACACTCTAATAATAGATTATACAAACATCTATTTGGAAGCTTGAGGGCAAACTGCTGCCTCTTTCTTTTGCCATTTTAAAAGACAATATTACAAAATATTACATCATCCCTGTCAGTTATTACATATAATATACAGCAAAGGCACTGCATGAATTTCCAGAATAGTGAGTATGATTAGTGGTATAGTGAGATACTCATCATTTGGAAGAGCTTGAAGGGAAGTAAATAGTTTTGTGTGAACTATCCCTTAAGTGAGAAGCATTCTGAACAATCTATCATAATTTAAGTGATTATTAAATGTGCTTTCTAATATCAGAGATGCAAGAGGAGAAGAGTAACGACTCATTACTGTGTGTCTAACACACATACACATCAGTGGTGTGCTGTGGTGTTCTGAAATCAGGAGGCAAAGTCTTCAAAGATTTTTTTTTTTTTAATCTTCAGATGTAAATTCATGTCCCAGTAATTTTCTTGGTTAAATAAACATTACTTACACTATCATAAAAAGAAGAAGAAGAAAACAATATTTTTATATTATCAATGTAATCAATATTCTGTTTATTAAAGCCAAGTGTGAATCTCATCAAGTTAGTGTTTTTAAGCATTTTACATTTATTCCAAAAGAATAACTCAAGGCAGTAACAATTTATTCGTTACTACTCGTTTTAATAGTTACGTATTTGAGAAATTTTTTGCATCATCAAAGCTTGTAAATACTTGTCATAGACACAGAGATTTACTTTAAATTTCACCACGCTGGTTACTCATTAAAACTCCCATAGATCATGTACAGTTGAAGTCAAAAGTTTACATACACCTTGCAGAATCTGCAAAATGTTCATTATTTTACCAAAATAAGAGGGATCATTCAAAGTACATGTTATTTTTTATTTAGTACTGACCTGAATAAGATATTACACATAAAAGATGTTAGTCCACAAGAGAAAATAATAGTTAAATTTATAAAAATGACCCTGTTCAAAAGTTTACATACACTTTTCTTAATACTATGTTGTTGCCTGAATGATCCACGGCTGTGTTTTTTGTTTAGTGATAGTTGTTCATGAGTCCTTTTTTTGACCTGAACAGTTCAACTGCTCACTGTTCTTCAGAAAAATCCTTCAGGTCCCACAAATTCTTTGGTTTTCCAGCATTTTTGTGCGTTTTAACCCTTTCTAGCAATGACTATATGACTTTAAGATCCATCTTTTCACACTGAGGACAACTGAGGGACTCATATGCATAACAGAAGGTTGAAACGCTCACTGATGCTCCAGAAGGAAACACAATGCATTAAGAGCCAGGGAGTAAAAACGTTTTGAATTTGAAGATCAGGGTAAATGTAACTTATTTGGCCTTCTGGGGAACATGTAGGTATCGTCTATAGCTTCTGAAGGGCAGTACTAAATGAAAAAATATGATATTTAGGCAAAATAAGAAAGATGTACACATCTCCATTCTGTTCGAAAGTTTATATCCCGGCTCAATGCATTGTTTTTCCTTCTGGAGCATCAGTGAGTGTTTGAACCTTCTGTAATAGTTGCATATGAGTCCCTCAGTTGTCCTCAGTGTGAAAAGATGGATCTTAAAGTCATACAGTCATTGCTAGAAAGGGTTAAAACACACAAAAATGCTGGAAAACCAAAGAATTTGTGGGACCTGAAGGATTTTTCTGAAAAACAGCAGGCTCATGAACAACTATAACTAAATAAAAAAAACACACAGCTGTGGATCATTCAGGCAACAACATAGTATTAAGAATCAAGTGTATGTAAACTTTGAACAGGGTCATTTTTATAAATTCAACGGTTATTTTCTCTCGTGAACTACATCTAAACGTCTTTGATGTGAAATATCTTACTCAGGTCAGTACTAAATAAAAAATAACATGTATTTTGAATGATTCCTCTTATTTTGGTCAAATAATGAACATTTTGCAGATTCTGCAAGGTGTATGTAAACTTCTGACTTCAACTGTATTGTTTACTTAATTTTTTTAATTAGTTTTCACATTAACGCCATTATATTGTTTATTCAGACTGATTCATGAACACACATGAAAAAAAGAGCCGGGATTTACTGCATGAACCAATCACAGCCGATCATAACCAGTCATATCCAATTATACAGCGATGGAAACATTGCCTCCTCTCAACGTGACTTTCCTCCATTCATTCTCAATTACCCCCCACCAAACTCACTGCATGCTTTAGGGGGTCTGTTAAAACATAATGGACTGAAGAGAGGTGAGATTTATACACTTACACATTGTAATATTGCCATTGTTTTATTTTTGTACTACAAATTTTTTTCTCATCCAATATTTGAAGCACTGCCTCCCTTGCCTCCTCAGAGGAAAAGCTTTTATCCTGGCAGCGATGAGGAATCTCCTCTAGTTTTCCCAACTCTCTATGGGTATGTACGTCTGGACGGCAGGGTTCAATCTGAATTCAGGACACCATGTTTTATTCATCCGCTTTTCCAGCACAAGGCTACATTCTTCTCCAAAAAGCATGATTAATATCAGTCGTCACGTTCTGCCTTTCTTCCATCTTACTGAAAAAATGGTGACGGAAGAAATGGAACAAAGCGATGGAAGCAAATGTCTTTTGCTTTCACTGCATTGTTTCATTCCTTCCATCACCAATTTTCCAGTCTCTCTTCTAACTCTCACAGAAAAGTCGCCATAGGGGTTGTAGATTTAGGCTTCTAATCTACCTAATTCACACCGTCCCACATGTAATACAAGTCAATTGCCACCTGCTAACAACGATATCAAGTCTAAAGCCTAGGAAATAACGTTCAGAGAACATCTGTTTTCCAAAGAAACGCCAAACAGACCGGCATGCGCGCGTGCTCCCACGCGTTCGCGCTAACAGCGGATTCCTGCCTTAGTAAGCATACCCCTTTTCAAAGATTAATTACCCTCTCTTTCTATAATTGATGCTATGTTTATGTGGAAGAGAGGAGCCACTAAATAATGCATCTGCAGCCAGCAGCTCAGCTGACGAGCTCAGCAGCTACGCAAACTTAGGCCGAACATGAGGCAGACTGACCCATCGCTCACACCAGCACCGGCCTGCAAGATGAGAAGAGAATGGAAAAGGGTCTGAGAAGAAACTTGCAGAGGGCTCTGTCGAATCCAGTGAACTAGAAGCAGCTAAAAATAGGTCAGTCTGACATGAGAGCATAATCGAAGCAGTCTGACTAGACCGCACCTGAACTAAAGCACGTCTCTGAGGAAGATCAGATCGGGCTCAGAATACAAGGTGATACGAGGTGTTTAGCCTTAGATTAGAGAAATCAACTGCTGAGAAGGAAAGCAGGTCTGGACTGAAGGACTAAATGTCCCAAGCTAATGTCCAATTCAGGTGACGGTAACTACTTAAAGGTATCAAAGACAAATGCACAAATTAAAAAAAGCTTTACAATGCGTATCCCAAGAAATGTACTTTTTTTTTTTTTTTTTTTTCAAATAGTCAGATGGTTTTAATAACATTTTCAATAAAATAAAATAAAAATAATTATTTTATTTTATTTTATTTAAAAAATTATAATATAAAAAATATAATAAAATAATCAAATCAAATCAAAATTATGTACATCTTGGTTTTTAAATACATCCTAATCATTATCTTAAAACAAATTTTTAAGTATATATTTCAAGATAAAAGTTTGAAAAAATTTAAATAAAAAATTAAATTAATTACATAAAAATTAAATTAAATTAAAATGATGACTGAAAATAGCATGTGGTTTAAAGATTAAAAGATTATTAAATAAATAAAATAATACAAAATAAAATGAAAATGATGACTGAAAATGTCATGTGGTTTAAAAATTAAAAGATTATTAAATAAATAAATAACATAATAAAATTAAATTAATTAAATTAAAAAATAAAATAAAAATGATGACTCTGAAAATGTCATGTGGTTTTCCCTACATTTTCCCTACACCATAAATAGATGAGTTTACAGATCTTAATCATTATTTTCATAAAATTTTAAGTATATGTGTTAATTAAAGTTATTTTTTTATTACAATTAAAAAAAAAAAAAAATATATATATATATATATATATATATATATATATAATAATAAAAGTTATGACACTGAAAATATCATGTGGTTTAAGAATGAAAAGAAAACTAACATTTTCACTAACATTTTTCCTACACCATAAATAGCTAAGTTTACAGATCTAATAATTATTTTTAAACAATTCTTTAAGTATATATTTCAAGGTCATTAAAAACAACAACAACAACAACAAAAAAAACATAATGAATCATTGGTTTATTGCTGGTATTCAAATCACTGTATGTACGAATTGAATTTTTAATAAATAAATAAAAAAGTAAGGGACCAATAAAATAAACAAAACAGCATCATGCCATTAACCCAAAAGTGGTCTTTAAAAGGTGGTACTCTAAAACACAAGGATATGAGCAGGAACCAAGCATCAGGTCTTCACTTCAAGAGGCACAAATTTCTTCCTCTCAAGCATTTCCATGAAAACGAACAAGAGAAATTAAAGAAAAGCAAGAATTCAAAGAATGACAGGAAAAGATGAATAATAAACAAAGAATTAATGGATGAAGCCAAAGAAAAAAAAGCCATGTTTTTTCTTTTCGAAGGTTTTCCAAGACTCTCCTTCTCACCCTCTGTCCTCAAACTCCAAAAGGAGGAAGTCTGAACAGGTTCAGGGTTTGCTGGATAGACACAGTACCTGATGTGTCAGATAAGGAGCCATATTTAAGTTCTGCCAATATTAGACAAAGTCATCCTAAACTTGGAAAAGTGCTAAGAAAATCATGGTGACGTAAGACTGTTTAAAAGGGGATCTGTGTGAACCTTTTGCGTGAGCGCGGAGCTCAAAACATAACTTGTGTTGTGTTTCAAATGCGATGGTGAGATTGTGTGTGTGCTGCTTCCGCAGGAAGCACTGTACTTTTTTTCCTGACCATTGTTTACGGTCGTTTTTTCTGATAGGCAACAATGGGTGAAAATGGCATTTTGTTTTTCTTGGGGGAGGCTGATTATAAAAAGTGTAGTGAGCTTGATGAAAGAGAGCGAGAAACTGAGGGTGGGTGGTGAGTTGGTGGGTTCACTGTAGTCCAATCACTCCCTCACTAAGAGGGAGGCAGGGAGGGTCCACATCCTCTTCCCTTCAACATATCACCCACTGGGCACATGTAGGGGAGAGCCAGTGCTCTCCAGGGTCTGTTACAATACATTAGTGACTAAAGAAAGCTTTAATGAGACTCAATTGTACACTATATTATGTAAACAGTCATTGTGGACACCAAGTTAGGACACGGTGTTACAACGAACATATTTTTCAGCCTTCCGACGATATTTTATACACATATACCAGTGGTGTTCTGAAACGAGGAGGCAAAGTTCACAGAGATTTTTTCTTTTTTTTAAATCAATATTCTATGAAGTAAAGCTAAGTTTGAATGTCATCAAATTAGTGTTTTTAAGCATTTTATATTTATTCCAAAATAATAACTCAAGGCAGTAACAATTTAAACAATAGATTTTATTTGTGAGCTTATGATCAGCTATTTTTTTTTTATTGTTAACTTTTAACCATTTTTTTTTTTTTATCAAAGCTTTGTTATCAAAGCTCGGTAACTATTGCTCACAGACACAAAGATTTACTTTGAGTTTCAACAAGATCATTTAAACCCCCCTATAACTCCCACAGATACATTGTAAAGTAGAAGTCCACTTCCAGAACAAAAATTGACAGATAATTTACTCACCCCCTTGTCATCCAAGATGTTCACGTCTTTCTTTCTTCAGTCGTAAAGAAATTATGTTTCTTGAGGAGCACATTCCAGAATTTCTCACCGTATTAGGGCTGCACAATATATCCCATGCAATATCCTTGCGCATTTTGTCATCAGCACTAAATCTCCATCACGTGCGTGTTTTCAGATAGAGCAGCGTCAATATACAGAGCCGTAGTTCACCGACAAGCTGCGCAAAAGCACACAGACGATATCATTGATATTATACATCGATATTATCAAATCACGCTGCGATAATAAGGTTGCTTGCGTAGCTTCTCGGTGAACTACGGCATAAATGCTGCTAAAGCTGAAAGCACGTGTAAATACCAAATTTAATAACATGTTTTTACTTAAAACTCACTTCATAACGTCAATCGAGTGATTGAAATAAATCCTTCTGTGAGATGATGTGGCTTCTTACACAGAATAAGGCTCGCTAAATATTTTATAGCATTCTAAGCAGTAATAAAAGCAATGTCGAATAGCACTGCATTATTATATACTGTATTGTAATGAAAATTATAATAAGAAGTCAGATAAACCATATATTGTCATAGTTGTGTGTTTATTAGTCACGTTAAATCAATGAAAGCAGTTTAATCTTCTGTTTATTCAGCTGCAGCGATCGTTATTTCCTGGATTCTTCTTTGGGGCATATTTGGAGTTTCCACGCGAGAGCGCCCTCTGGCCTTTGGATGGTGATTTACTACGGATCACAGAACCGTGCTCCACTGACAAGATGTGCACATGAATATCGCAGCTTTTCTTAATATCGATTGCGATTTTGTCGCGATTTATCGTGCAGCCCTACTCCATATGGTGCCCCCAAGATTGAACTTCCAAAATGCAGTTTAAATGCTGCTTCAAATGGCTCTAAATGATCCCAGCCGAGGAAGAAGGGTATTATCTAGAGACACGATCGGTCATTTTTGAAACAAACTGACGATTTATATAGTTTTTAACCTTAAATGCTCGCCTTGTCTCGTCTAGTCAATACAGTTAGGGAAGGTCGAAAAACTCCCGCCTTGTTTTCTTCAACGTCAAAATTGTCCTACATCGCTGTTTTACCTTTTTTTGTAAAGGGCGTTTTTTTAATATTCTCTGCATGTTCACTTTGTAAACACTGGGTCGGTACTTCTGCTGCGATATAGGACGATTTTGAAGTTAGGGAAGAAAACGAGATGGGAGTTTTTCAACATGCCCTAACTGTTTTGACCATATTGACCCGGGAAAAGAAAAACAGCTCACGAAGACCTAGACAAGACGAAGGTTTGAGGTCAAAAAGTACATAAATTGTCAGTTTGTTTAGAAAATAACCGATTGTTTCGCTAGATAAGACCCTTCTTCCTCGGCTGGGTTTGTTTAGAGCCATTTGAAGCTGCATTTAAACTGCATTTTGGAAGTTCAACTTTCACCATTGAACTCCATTATATGGAGATTCTGATTTTTTTTCCTCAAGAAACATAAATTCTTATCGACTGAAGAAAGAAAGACACAAACATCTTGGATGACAAGTGGGTGAGTAAATTATCTGTAAATTTCTGTTCTGGAAGTGAACTACTCCTTTAAGTCTTATTTTGATGTAACAAAGTGGTTATATCTAAATGTGTAAATTGTTTACTTATAAATAAGCCTAATCTGCAAAAAGCGCAAAAGACGATCCTTGAAAAAAATTAAGACATTCTTAAATCATATTTGAGAACTTATTAAGAATGTTTCAAGAATTGCATTTAAAAACATTCTTATGAACTTCATGGAGTTTATCTTAAGAATTTTCTTAACTTACTTCTTAAGAAGATGTTTGTGAATCCGGCCCCAGATTCATAATGTCAATCATCTCAATCATTTGCCAAGTAGACTCAAAATGTTCAGTGTACGAAATCAAACACTAAAATAATAGTTTTAAGTGTTTTATTTATGTTGTCATATTTATATCATGTTTTTAGTGTTTTACTTAGATTTTAAATAATCATGTTTTCACTAATCGAACACAAGGAAGAATGATAATTAATCATTTTCATTTAAATGAACTACATCATCCTTGTGTATATATACAGAAAAATTAAATGCAATGTGGGGACAACCACAAATGAATTGTTGAATCAGCTTTTAATCGATTCACTAAAACAGTCTGAGCTGATTCATATGAATTAATGAATGTTCTAAGTTAAAAAAAAGTTAATAAAACTTGTCTTATCACTCATGAATAGCAAATCATGTGACAAGTAAGGATGGTGAAACTAGTCTAAGACACATCCTTCGTGAAACATAAATCCCAAATAACCAAGCATATTAAAATCATAAGTTATTCATAAAAATGAATGCTTTGAAACCCTTTTGAATTGATGCTTCTGCAATTGGGACAGTCTAATAACTTAACAAAACCTTGTCTAGACATGCAAAAAATGTAAATGTTAAATTTAAAACAGCAATATTATGCAACATCAAATAAGGTCATGAGAAACTTACAGTACTTACGAAAACAAAGACAATTCTGACTTTCAATGCGTCACAGAAAACCAAATATTTCAGTTGGCACGACTTAAAAACACATGTACTTGACCAATAATTTTATGATGTTTTTTTTTTTTCATTTTTACAGTGGCATGTACTTTTAACAAACTGCAGATGTGTGCATGAGATGAACAAGTGCTAATGCAAGTAATTACCAGCCAAAGATTATTAATGTAGTGTCAGAAACACAAATTAGCACATACATCTACATTAAAAAAACATGATACATTCACCATACACACACACGACTCATACATTTAATCTAACAATGACAAGCGTGCAAACACGATAGGATAAGATCACATTTATTTCCTCAGTGCAGATATACCAGAATATAAATATATTATTGACAATTATTTTCTAAAACATTACATCATTACAAAATTTGCGGTACACCACATTAGTACCTCAGCTACAGCCCTACACACCAGACAACTTGATATGCTGAAGAAAATATGGAGAAGCAGAATCAAGTTTTCTTTCAGCCAAGCAACTGTTGTTAATCACAAAAACTTCGCAGTGCTTTCATATTCTCTTGCAAAAAGTGTTCGCTTACGATAAGAAGTGAAATGCAATTTGGAATGCGATAAAGTGAAAGACAAAAAAAAATAAAAAATCTCTCCAGTTAATCACATAAAAACCGGACCCACTTACAGAAGGGCAAGACCATGAGCAATTCATTAAGGAGCCTGGCTCAGCAATTTAACAGGATTGTTAAAACATACATGAACAAACTCAAAGACGCTTAGCAAGTTACAGAGAAGAGTGTGTGTGTGTGTTTGTGTGCACGGGGAGAAAACACACACTGTTCCAGCTCAGCCCTCCATTTTCTGCGATGGCAGGGGCCAACTGGGTCCTGCGTCCTAATATGGCACAGCGGAGAGCAAGTCATCTTGGGGGATTTTCTCCCTTGAGAGTGCTAGCCCTTGACTTTGATTTCAAGAACAGAGCAGTTTTCCCACAGGAAAGAAAAAAAAGAATGCTTTGGCATCATAAGGAGAACAAAAAACAAACAAAAGCTCTCTGGCATCAAAACGTCTCAAAAGTTGCAATTTTTTCTTTCCTCCAGCTTTTACCCATGACACAAGTACCATCATCTGTAAAGCAAAACATGCATTGTCGACACCTGTTTAGGCAGCTTCAAAACCCATTCTCATTTCAAAACATACAATTCCATTTGTAGCACACAAAATCCCACTTACAATATCCTTCAGACAACAGAAATAACCTCAATATCTACAGCATCTGAAAATACAGATAAGCATGCTTCAAGATTTGGATTTTCACAGCAATTTAAGCAGAAAACCCAACCTCAATTTCATTTTTATAAAAAAGAATTAACTGGCGACCAATGAGGAAAAAAACAAACAAACATGAGAATCAGTCTGAGCGAGAGTAACAAATGGACGGTTTCTCAAAATTCAACCAATCCAAATGGTTAATACACAAGATAGGCAGCTTCTCAAGCATGACCTTCAACTCTTAGCCTGATTCTTTTAGGTGAACGCAGGGACAAGCAGTCTTTAGTGAGTCAAGAGCTCCAGGGGCATTAATGAGTCCAAACAGCAATCAAGACGAATGCTAAAAACCGAGTTCTTTGACTAGACATGCGCCTTTGTTCTGCTTTGCGCACACACATCCATGCACGTGTGCGCACGCACACGGTCATGTGCGATCAATAAAGCGACGGATGGGTAAAAGGCTAAACTGAGATACACAAATTCTTTCAGCTCTGGTTCAAAAACAGCACATGGCCAGAGGCCTCTAGATCAAGATCTACATTTGAACAAACAAGCTGGGACACTTGGAAAAAATAAAAGCCCTTTTTCTCTTACGTGTGATATGTTTTCTATCGCTCTCCATCTCTGTCTAGTGAGTGGAAGTATTGCACAGCGCCCTGCCATGACATGGCAGTTCAGATTTACACGTGACCTAAAGAGACGCGTTTTTGAAGTCATAAGACACTTCGTCACGTCACAGTATTACAATTATGAAAGCAAGTCTTCAGTCATTAACTGAAGTGACGTGGCATAAAAACCATTTCAAGAACCATTTCTGACAGTCACACTACTGGTTTTGGTGATAAAATGAGTGTTTTTCCATGGTGTGGTACAAAAAAAGTTTTGGGAATATGCCACAATAACCCTCTCCAATGAAAAACATTCTCTTAAAACAATTTAAGAGAAGGTAAATGTCATAAATACTATTAGTTTAAATACAAAGAGGAATGCAGACTGTTTCTGTATAATAAACATCTTACATACTACAAACAATCAATTCATTCAACAACAAGTATTTTCAATCTTAATACATTTTGTGGTTCCTCTATATATATATAAAAAATAAAAATAACAATTCCATCAGAGAACACCAATAAATATTGTTACTTTGGTCAGCTATGAAGACGAAGCTATCTGCATAAGAAATCTTTTTTAACAGTACCATCCAAATGAATGAATTATGATCATAGTCACAGCATGAAAAAAAGGACAAAGGGCATCATTTTCAATGCCCTTGATTTTCTTGGCACCTCCACATATGAGTTATGTACATGTATCTGTGTCATTAAGATAAATAGTACAGCGCAGTAAAATGCAGTTGTTCCGTTTTTTCGTGTGTGAGCACATGCAGGACTTTTCTGAAACATTCACCATCTTGATATCAGTTTCAGTAGCTTTTCTTCTGACCATCTATGTGTCTGAATTTGAATACAACAATCTTTTTGGTTCTTGCCCACATCAGCGACCTTTACCACTACGGCCTTGTCCATCTTAAGGACCCTGTGATGGAATTATCTGTTATGGTCATGTGTTTCTGTGTTGTGCTTAACTGCATTATACAATATTTTAAGTGTGATTGTGCGTTTGGACAGGTGTTCCCCATTCCCCTTAACCATTCATGCCTACCACTAAAACACACTGTAACCAGTTGAAACGAACCAAGCATGGCAAGTTGCACACGACTGACACTTCAGGGCAGAGGGTAAGTCCAAGAGTCTTTCTGTCCAGCAGACATTACAATCAAATTTAAATCCGAGTTGAATCAAATTAAATACTCCAAGTAGTCGAATAGATTTTTTTCAAAATGACTTGATAAGAGTTGACGCTAGGAGTGAGGGGATCTTGCAGGATCCAGCTAGGAAGTTCATCTCCAGTGTGATCAAGGTTTAGAGAAGAGTCAGGCAGAATAAGTTGTCTGTTTGCTGTTGTATCACTGTGTTTTTTAAGGATGATGTCCTCTGACTGGAGGCGTGGTTATGTAATCCCTTCATGGCTTTAAATAAGCAGAAAATGGGAAGTCCATGTAATCGTGGCATTGCTCGGGGGCTGGGGTCGACTTCTGCTCTTTGGGAAAACGGCTTTTAAAAAATTCCAATCGTGATTGCTGAAGGTCAAGTCTTTGCAAATTCAAAGACAAAAAACACGGTAGATTTTTCCACTGAGAGCAGGGTAGTGATCAGATTATCCTCAGAAACTCAGAGGCAAGTATTGGATATTACTAGTAAAAACACAAACAAGATCATGAGTCCGAAACTAGGTCAGCCCTTGGAAATGCTTTTAATCTTTGCAGAGTCTTTGTCCAGAAGATCATTTTAACATCTAGTCTATAATATTTAAGGTTTTAGATCAGTCTAGCAGGGATCTGTCTTTTTTCCCTACATACAAACAAATGTGAGCCAGTTAACAGGAGAAACAGAGACTATTTGTTCTCACTGTGCTGACCACATGGGCAGAACTAAAAGTCAACAGTCCACAAAGCCCAGTAAATTCACCACAAAGTCTACAAGAGTAGCTACTGATGTAATCTAAAGACTTCACAATTCTGTCTTCACAGAATGAGATTTTTCTCCTTTCCTCATTTATCGTTACTGCAAACTGCTGAGAATGGTATATCTGCAATAGCCCATTCTCACATAGCTGTCCACTTCATCTTTAATGACCAAGGTCAAAGGTCCATTTCTTGCTGCGAGGTAATCCTGCAACTACACATACGGGAAAACAGACCTTTGTCAACTTGCCCCATTCTGAACACCCGGGACAGTGCACAGATGCCGAAACAAATCTTCAGTATCCGTTTTTAACTTGACAAGACCCTTGCCATCAACATCAAGCTCACTATCTTGCCAAAAGATGGCATTACACATGGCAAGCAGGGCGAGGAGGTGCTGGTGGATCACCCAGGGGTTTCTTGGTGTCACTACGTTGCAGACAAAGCAGGCAGAGCCGTTTCAGGCCTTTGCGGAAGGCGCTGTTCGACAGGCTGTAGATGAGACAGTTGCAAAAACTATTGCTAATTGCCAGCCATGTGGTCAGGAATGAGGCAATGGCATGGTGGTATATCCCTGCGCTCTCTAATAAAAAGTAAATGATGTAGGGTAGCCAAAGCAGGTAGAACACACTGGTGATTCGGAAGAGCACGGTGGCATAGCGCTTGTCCGTGCACGCTTGCTCACCCGGCTCGGGATCCTGTGGGCCGAAGCGAGCTCTCCGCTCGCTGATTTGCCGAGTGTGTTGCCGACAGATCCGAAAGATATGGGCATAGGTAAAACAAACGGTGAGAGCAGCCGGTGCGTAGAGGGCCGCAACAAGAAACGCGGTAAAAAGGGGCTGGGTGCCCCAGGAGGAGCACCATTTAAATACATCACCGTGGTATCCCGGCTTACCCCAACCAAAGAAAGAGGGCAAAAAGATGAGTGCCGAGTACAGCCAAATAAGGGTAATGCAAGTGCGAAGACGGCAGGGTGTGACCAGAGCTGTGTAGGAAAGAGGTCGGGTGATGGCAATGTAGCGGTCAATACTAACACATGCCAGAGAGGCCATGGAGACGCTCTTCAACACACAGACCATGTAGCTAAAGACCATGCAGGTGAGTTTTTCATTCAGACCCTCCAGATGGTGCAGGAGGGACAGGGAGGGGATAAGACAGCTGACCCCAACCAGCAAGTCTGCGTACGCCATAGTCTGTATGAAGGAGCTAGTGGTATGGTGGCTGAGTAGTGGGGCACAGTGGAAAACAAAGATAACCACCAGGTTCCCGGAGATGATGAGCACTGTCAAGAAGAGAATAACAGCTACTTCCAGCAGGCAGGTGTTGAAGGTCTGAGAGTAGCCAATGTCCAGCAGGCAGAAGGGTTCTGTGCTATAGTTCAACTCAGTTGCGTTCATCTTGTTCAGGGTGCGCTTGGGCGCACAAATAGGGTGCTAGTTCCTTGGGGGCCTAGCTATTGCTGCCCACAGTATGGCTGCCCCTGATAGACATGGGGGAGGTGTCCGTGCCAGGTGCCTTCCATATCAGCAGCAACATGAGCCGCTAGTCCTCAGTGTCCACAGCAATCCTTTCACCAACGCACACACATGCAGCGACAGTATCCTGGGGAGAGTCACTTACTGAGTAAAACACACTGGATCATACAGTGACTGTTGTGGGGGGCAGGTGGCGAGTCTATCTTAAATTCCGGATCAAACCCCAGCAGTAGAGGACATAAATGCCCCCTCCACTCTTTTATCAGTTCCCCCACCTTTCCGGGGAGAAGCACAGCTGCGCCGGAGCGGGGCAGGCAGCTGCCGGCACAGGACGTGCACAAGGAAAAAAGCAGAGGAAGCGGAGTCCTTGCCACTCTGATCACAAAAGTCCCAGTCGCTCTCACACAGTCATTAGTCCACAACGAAGCAGCGCTGGAGATTCCTCACAATAATGCAGTAGAATTGTTTATTCCTACAAATCCCAAAAAAAGGATGTAATCCACAGTCTGATGTCTTTGCAGCAACTTCAGTCGGCAGTCGAACGAAGACCGGGGAATCTCTTCTGCGCGTGCCGGGCACCCAGCTCCCTCAAATCAATGTGGAGGAAGTGTGTGTGATCGAGGATGAAGGAACAGCAAGTGGTGATTGGCATTTCAAACGGAGAAGGGGCTCTCCAGAGAGGAGCCTGCGTCTGGAATGTAAATGAAGGATAGAGTGGTGTGATGCAGAAAGCGGTCTCTCTCTCTCTCCTCTGTGGCACTGATGCATCCTCGCTCCTTCCTTCCCTCTCTCCCTCCCTCTCTCCGCTGCAGCAGGAGCACTCAAACTCCTCCCACCCTCGGCTCTAGCCAGTGAGCAGATGTCGGCGCACGAGCAGAGAAAGGCATCCCCTTTCCTTGTCAATCCATACACTCCTTCGCCCCGCTCATTCCCACCTTTCAATATCTCACAAATATGAAAAATGCACTGCCTTCAGACTCTCTTAACACTGTGCTTCTAATGTAAAACCCGTTTCCTTCTATTCCCATCACAATTCCAATGCAACATCCCTCCCACGCATTTCTCCCTCGTATGCGGACACGTGCAAAAAATAACAGCAGGAGGTCAGAATGTAGCCTTTTCCAAAGTCCCAGAAATATACCAAGTACATTCATTTCTTATTAGATAAACTATCCCTGCATCATAATTCAAATTCTACCCCTGCTTAGTGGTATTGTGGCTCCTGTGTCAAGTAACACTCCATTTTTTTTTTTATCAACAAAAGTAATTTTCTTTGTGTATTTCTTTCATGTATCACCATATGATTTGTGCCAGTCTGGTTTTAGTAAACGTCAGTCATACAGATTTACTGATCTCTTGGGTCTTTCCCTAACACAAACGCACCTGTTTCCATTTACATCATCTTTATTAGTGCCTGTTCTCTGTCACCACGGTCATTTTAAAACTATAGTACCCCTTCAGTCTCCTTTCATTCTGTCACTGCCAGTATCTGCAAACACACACACAGTCCCCACTTTCACGCATCCCCTCAGTCAGGCACACGAGGGGCTAAAAATAGGCCCAACTTGAAAGGTGGGGAGCGGACACTGGGCTCATCCATTAGGAAGAGGACAATGACGAGGAATGGAAGAAATAAAGAGGAATGGAAGGGCTGAATGCATAAGACACAGAAACAGACCTTAGAGTAGACGGCATATTTAATTTGATTAGGCTGCGAAAGATGGAAATACAGTTTCTTCAAAGACACCATTGCATACTTATGTGTCAATCATTCTGGTGAACCACTGAAAATGTCTTCCCACGAATTATCTGCAGACCGCCGACTCCAAAGCACAGGTCTGTGATGTAATTTAGATATGATTGACTGGTGCAGAAAATTCCAAATCCATTTCTTCTCATAATCTTCCACTTGCTCTGCCTCTACAGCAACTCTCATTAATGGCTATGTTGCAAGCCCTCTTATTATTCGACCCATTATCATAACACATAATTCCATCCTACATTTCTTTCTAGCTCAATATGCCTCTTCACGTACACAATCAATCTCAACACAATCACTGCAGAGTGTAAAATGCACTGCAAATACTTCCGTATTGACAAGAACGAACTGAACTTCTATCCCTCACAGACTTGTTTTTCTACATGTCAGATGAAACCATCTATTCTGACTAATGTCTATAGGAGAAGATAAGAGAAAGGCAGTCCCCATAGTGATGGGAAGGTGTTAGCCAAGTCCAGCCTGACTCAGCTGCTCAGTGAAAACACAGCAAACACAAACAGCACATACTCATTCCTTCACAGAATGAGACAGCAGCTTTACATCAGTAGTCAGCCAAACTCTCAGCCCTACAAACCTGGACATCGCTGCTGCGGCAGCGACCAGCCAGAATCCTGCTGTATAGACCACCCACAATCTTCCTCCATAAACCCTGCACAATCCCCTGGGTCTAGACCATTCAGCGTGACATTAACCCCACAGAGCAGCGAAGCTATTTTTGTACAGACAAGCTACTATTTGCTATATTAAAAAGTCTTCTATTGAATACAGTGAAGCTCGAGACTATCTGTTCCCTATTTTGTTAAGTCACGCCTGGCGCTGAGGCAGATATTTATTGTGGTGTGTTTAGAATGCCGTGACTTGAAGTGAGAAAAGGTGCAGGCTGCCGCAGACTAACAGGTCAGGCTTTGTGTTAGTCGTTTGTTTTTATTCACCGCATGGGGTGGTGTATGAGGAGTGTCTAGAGAAATCGGTGTGTATGTCTGACCTCTGCGTCTGTGTTTATGGACACTGGAACATCTGGTAAACATCTGGTAAGCCAAAAAAATGCAGTCCGACAAACATGCTCGGGTGTGCAGATGGGTGCAGAGTAAACAGAGGATTCAAAATTTTATGCTTGTTACCATGCAGACGATCTAATAAAATACATTCTATTTGCGAAAAACAGAAGTAGAATCATACAGATGGGGACTGACTACAAGTGTGAGCCCATGCCAGTCTGCGGTGCATTAAAGGATTAGTTCTCTTCCAGAATAAAAATTTCCTGATAATCTGCTCACCCCCATGTCATTCAAGATGTTCATGTCTTTCTTTCTGGGGGGGTATCCAGAAAGATGCTTATAAATAAGAATAATTAGTTTAGAGCAAGTTTGGACCAACTTAAAGCTGATCTACCTTAGCCCGTTCTTTTAGC